>CATIWF010022439.1:0-10854 GCA_949630135.1 Balakata baccata | reverse complement strand
TAGCTTGTAAATTTTATGAATGTAAATATTGTGTTTTTCATTTTCAGAAATGTGTTTTGATTTTTAAAAATTAAAGTTATCATGGCCATGATACAAAAATGGTTTATTTTTAATTATAATTTTTTTTTACAGTAAAGATGGGTAACAATATCTTATATAATTGAAATTTCTCTAGTTATATGGGAGGATGTTACAATATCTAGTATAATGCAGTCCATAATTACGAGTATACCTTAAGTACCTAAGTACTCTTACAATTCCTTTCCAGTGATCTAGCCCTAGATTACTCGTATGTCGACTTAATTTGCTCACCACATAAGCAATATCTGGTCTTGTACAATTCATTAAGTACATAAGACTGCCAATCATATGGACATATTCTAATTGAGATACACTTTCTCCTCTATTCTTTGATAGATAGAGGCTCAAGTCTAATGGGGTTTTAGCAATACTGGTATCATCCTTATTGAATTTACCAAGTATTTTATCAACATAATGAGTTTGACTCAAGGTCAGCCCATCTGATCTTCTAGTAATTTTAATTCCTAGAATCACATCTACTAGTCCTATATCTTTCATATCAAACTTTGAATTTAACATATCCTTAGGTAGATTTGACCATCTTGTCATTACTACCAACAATGAGTGTGTCATCAACATATAAACATAATATGACTTAACCGTCACTTGTGCTTTTGACATAAACACATTTATCACACTCATTGATTTTGAAGCCATTAGAAAGCATAACACTATCAAATTTCTCATGCCATTGCTTACGCGCTTGTTTCAGAGCATATAGTGATTTAACCAATCTACATACTTTCTTTTCTTGTCCTGGGATAATGAACCCTTCAGGTTGTATCATGTAGATTTCTTCATCTAAATTTCCATTTAGAAAAGCAGTTTTTACATCCATTTGATGTATTTCAAGATTGTACAACGCCGCAATCGTTATAATCATTCTTATAGAATTGATCCTGGTTACAGGGGAATAAGTATCAAAATAATCTAGGCCTTCCTTTTATCTGTAACCTTTAATCACAAGCCTAGCTTTATACTTATCAATTGAACCATCTGCCTTTATTTTCCTTTTGAAAATCCATTTGGATCCTAATGGTTTACATCCTAGAGATAAATCCACTAATTCCCAAGTATGATTCTACAAAACGGAATCAACCTCACTCTTAATAGCCTCTTTCCATAAAAGACCATCTAAAGAGTTTATAGCCTCATTATAAGTTTGAGGTTCTGCCTCTAGTAAGTAGGTCAGAAAATCTGGTCCAAAAGACTTTTCTATCCTTGCTCTTTTACTACATCTGAGCTCTATCTCAATAGGCTCATCCTCTAAACCAAGCTCTTTATCATGAACTTGATCTTGACTATTTTCAATAATAGCCTTAAGAGGTTGCTTGGATGAATTCGCCTCTTCCAAATTCTTACAAGGAAATATATGTCCAAAGAACGACGCATTCCTCGATTCTATAATCATGTTCTTATGAATATCCGGAATTTTCGATTTATGCACAAGAAACTGATAAGCACTACAGTTATGTGCATAACCAATGAAAATGCAATCAACTGATTTTGTCCCTATTTTTACTTTCTTTGGAATAGGCACTACCACTTTAGCAAGACACCCCTACACTTGCAAGTATTTATAGGATGGTTTTCTCCCTTTCCATAATTTATAAGGAGTTTTGTCTTGCTTACTATGAGGCGCCTTATTTAAAAGGTAATTAGCCGACAATATGGCTTCCCCCCATATGTTCTGTGGTAATCCAGAATTTATCAGCATTGCATTCATCATTTCTTTCAAGGTATGATTTTTTCTTTCAGCCACACTATTAGATTATGGTGAATACGGTATTATGGTTTCATGTATAATTCCATGTTGTGCACAAAATTCACCAAATGGTGTCACATATTCACCACCACGGTCACTTCTCAAAACCTTGATTTTTCTATTGAGTTGATTTTCAACCTCAATTTTATAGAGTTTAAATTTCTCTATAGCCTCACCTTTGCTCTTAAGCAAATACACATAACAATATTTTGTGCAATCATCCACAAATGTGATAAAATATTTGTTTCCACCTCTTGTTTGAACAGATTTTAAATCACATACAACATTGTGGATTAAATTAAGTGGTCCACTTTCTCTTTCAATATTGTGAAAAGATGATCTAGTTAGTTTTGCCTCAACACAAATTTCACATTTATATTTTATATCAATATGGAAAATAGGTATGTGGTCCAAGTTAATTAACCTTTTCAAGGTATTATAATTAACTTGTCCTAGTCTACCATGCCATAAACTGGAAGACTCAAGCAAATAAGCAGAAGATGTACTTTTATTATTACATTTAATAACAATTACATTGAGCTTAAAAAACCCATCAATAGCATACCCTCTTCCCACATACATTCCACCCTTAGAAAAAACAATTTTGTCTGATTCAAAAACCATTTTGAACCCATACTTGTTCAACAATGAATTTGACACCAAATTCTTGCAAATATCAAGCACATACAAAACATTATTTAGAGTCGGCTTCTTACCAGAAGTCATCTTTAGCACCACTTGTCCTTCACCAAGAACTTTAGAAGTGGCAGAATTGCCCATAAATAGTTTTTCCCTGCTCTTCGGCTTGAAGGTAGAGAACATCTCAAGATTTGAGCATATGTGCCTTGTGGCACCGGTGTCAATCTACCATTCTTTTGGGTTAGACCTAACCATGTTCACTTCTGATATCACAGCAGCAAGATTAATATCAAAAACCTCTTGAGTAATATTTTGCAAGAGATTAGCTTCATTGCTCCTTTTCTTCTTTGGGAGCTTACAATCAGAAGCCTTGTGACCTATCTTATCACAATTAAAGCATTTGCCTAGGAATTTCATTTTAAAAACTCCACTTTTGGGACCCATTTTAGGTTCCTTGAATTTCTTCTTTTTGGTATTTTGTCTATGTTCAACAATATTTACCTTAGCCTCAGAAGAATTCAACCCCTCCTTTCTAAGCCTCTATTGTCTTCTTCAATTCAAAGTCTAACAATTAGGTCCTCAATATTCATTTCCTTTCGCTTGTGCTTAAGGTAATTTTTGAAATCCTTCCAGCCAAGGGGTAATTTTTCAATCACAGTAGCTACTTGGAAGGTTTCACTCAAGTTCATTCCTTCAGCATGAATATCATGAAGAATAATTTGAAGCTCTTGAACTTGACTTACCTCAGTCTTAGAATCCACCATTTTATAGTTTAGGAAATGTCCCACTATAAATTTCTTGGCGCCGGCATCCTGAAATTTATATTTCCGGTCCAATAATTCCCACAACTGTTTTGCAGTATTGATTCCACTATACACATTATATAATGAATCATGCAGCCCATTCATGACATAATTCCTATACAAGAAGTCGGAATGATACCAATTGTCATAGGCCATTCTTGTTTGGACATCTTGCTCATCCTCTTTAAGAGTAGGAGCATCCTTAACCAAGAATCATGCAAGATTCAAGGTAGTTAGGTAAAACAACATTTTCTGCTGCCACCTCTTCAAATTCAATCCATTGAATTTTTCTGGTTTCTCTTTATGGTTTACAGGTACCATTACAGGCACAACTGGAGAGACAACCCGAGCAACATAAACTGATGGCTGGGATCCATCCTGAACATTGGTAGCAGCTACTGTATTCTCCATTTCTCTACAACAACAAACAAATTATATTAATTTCAAGAATTAATTGATCTGAATAAAGAATTAACAAACGTGAAAATTTGTCTTAAGATTGTTAGTAGAACAACAACAATAAAAGGAGAATTGTTAATTCAATATTTAAAACAAGAGAAATGGAAAAACTATCTGAGGCTTGTATTACACATAGTTTTCTTAAGACAAATTTGCCTCCTACACTGGTGTTTAGGATAACCGGCATTTGTCTCCTAGGATACAATAGATTCCAAGTAGTTGTTGAACACACAACACCTACTTATAGCGAACTTTGAACTTGTCACTCTCTATCACTTGAGAAAGTAAACTCTTTAAAAAACTCTTAAAAATTCAAGCCAAAACCACCTATTTATATTAGATGGAGGAGACATGAAATTAATTGTGATTAATTTCCTTTAAAGGCTGCCAATAATGCCTTTGTAACTCTTAGATAATGGTAAAATTAATCTTTGAAACATCAGAAATTGAAATTCTAAAAGACATGAAGCTCAAAAGATCATTCTGGAACAGAATCCATATGGGCGTGTGGATCTGCCTTGAACACACTGCAGGCACAACGACACGACCGTGTGGATCCACACGGGCATGGCAAACTGCCGACTGTATGGATCAATACGGGAGTATTGCCAAATTTTTCAGAAATAAAAAAATATTCATAAAAATTGGGCTTGTTCAGGACCACGAGATTTTGGGCCGACATTTGTGCACTCACGCATTAGCCCATCCCGGACCATGGATTTGCAACCCCCCTGCGCTTGAGCGCGCGAGAGAGAGCCTTCCATTTTACTTTTCTTACCCATGTAAGAATGCATCTCTATATATAAACACAAGTCCAACTTCAATTCTTAGTGATGTGAGACAAACTCCCACACATTCACTTTTTACTTTTAATCTCCTTACCAAGAAGCTTACTTTGAGCTTCAATTTCTATTCACACATTCTCCATTTTGAGCATATGAATACATTAATTCATAGTCTTCATGTTAAGGAATATATATCTGGGTCTTTCTTCCAAAACAGAGTTGTGGGACCCACCCGAATTATCTCTCAAAATAGCTCATAATAACAATTTTTCCAACACAAATTAGTTATAAATAATCAAATATTAATTAAATAAACATTTATATATATACATTAAGTGGATAAATCAATATTCAACAAATACGATTAAGTGATAATTTGATAAATTTATTTACAAAAGCTTTGCCTACATCAACATTTGAAAGATTGGCACAAAGTTTTGAAATGCGTCGACTTAGAGACTTAAAGGAAGAAAATACGCATTGCACTATTTTTCTTGACTAAGATTTTATCTTACTACATTTCCTAGCGAAGTTTTTAATGACGCAACTTTCTATGCATATTATAAAAATAAATATACTCTTTTTTCTTCACTAGGTTTTTCTCTTATATGATTTTTCCTAATAAGATTTTAACAATACATGCTCTTATTAATAGACTCCTACATGATTTTTCCTAATAATATTTTAATGAGACATTCTTTTATTAATGGACATCCAACTGAGAGTGTTATTATTATTATTATTATTATTATTATTATTATTATTATTATTATCTCTTTATCTTCTAGCTTAATTGTGATTTATTTTTATAATTAAATCTTATAACTCATTCCTTTTGGATACATACATATAAGTCTATAAATTAAATAGAGGCTTGATGAAGAAGGAAAAAAGTACAAGTCAAAAGTATTCTCTTTGTCCTCCACTCACCTTTTCTTTTGTTTATTAAATTTATTTTTCATTATATAGTTTCTTTGATATATTTTTACAATATGCTATCTACATAAATTTTCTCTACAAGGTAATAAGTAGGTTTAATCCATGATTTTTATCTACTACAATTGATAATGGTGAATAAACTTGATAACTAATTGCATGTAAAAATGGTTTCTTATTTATGTTCAATTTCTATTATGTTTTATGTTTATGATAATGAGAAAAGTTTTATATGAAATAAACTTCTCTATTTATATTTGTATTGTTTCATTCTCTTTTATACCACAATTATATTATATTTTATGTTGTTACTATATTATTTGTGTGTATAATATTTGATTTTTATTTATGTTCTTATAATATGTTTTCTCATTTATTTATTTTTATCAAACTTAATGACAACATTAGTAATTTTATTATTGCATTTGTTAATGCGTCTTAAATATATGTAATTGGATCTAATAAATTATAATGAGAAGACCTTTGATATTTATAATTAATTGAAATTAAAATATTAAATGAGAATTAATAAGTGATTTATTAATTGAAATTATATTATATGCACATGTTATAATATATACATATTATGTATGTTATAATTATGATTATTTAATATATATATATATATATATTTGTTTAATTAGAGAACAATTATTTGTACACAATAATTATTTTGTGTGTGGGTATTATGGGAGAACTACCAATACCTTTATTCTTTTACTATATTTCTACATAGTTGCCAATCTATTTAGCACATGATATATCCTATGAAAAGTATTTATTATGTTTTTTATGGACTGAAGATTTTTATAAAACAAAGTTAAAAATTAATTTTGTAGATAGTGTATTAAAACACTAATTAAATGTGAAATGTACTAGTTGATTTTCATATTCCATAGGTTCAAACAAATGGAGCTAATCTAAATTTAATTTGATTGCACAAATTGATGTAGCACATTTGCCATTGTCGTGGTGTCAATAGACTGCTGTGATATTAAAATTCTTTTTATGTCATTGTATTTATATTGTTGAATTTAGGGTGATTAATCTCTATTTTGATCTTGATAATCAAATTAAATATTACTAATATATTTATCTAGTATTGTTTTAATAGTGGTCAAACTTTTAAGTCAATTGGACTTAATTTGCTTGGTGAGCAATTCAATCAAATATTAAAGATGTAATTCCTACTCGGAAAAATTATCCAGACTAGGAACATTGTTTCGCGTCCGTGATAATAGCACCTTGAGTTCAAGAAGCAAATGCAGACTGGAAAGATGATTTGTACCGCTGGGAACCAGATACTTCACGATCGGGAAAGTGAGTGTTACGACCAAGAAATTTAAAAAGATATGACAGTTAGAAGGTTCCTAAACCATGAAGTGCCACATCACATCAAATTCAAAATGACTACTTTGACCATTCAAGGTTCCCAAACAAAAAGAGTATCTTGACCAAAAAGTGCTCGATTCCAAGGAGTCAAAGCTGTTAGAAATGTGCCTTAAAAGCAATTGTCATAGGCACTAAATGTATACATTAATATTGACATTCTTTTATTATATTGGTATTCATATGCATATGAATTGATATGAATCTTAAACTGATTAATGAAAGTCCTTGATACATAACATAGCATAAAGGAAATCATGATGAGATCATGATAATGAGATTCATATCATATGTAATTATGTTAGTATCTAAATTATCCCCAGTCATAGGATTAATAAGACGAGACATTATTAATTCGGATAGACTAGCGCATGTTATACTCATTTATTAGATCAAGTAGTAGATCTCATAATCTGCAAGCATGAGATGTTTAGAGTTAACATTTGGATGCTTGCTAAGAATAGTAAAGTACATTGGATGATCTACTATGAGACAATTATATGAATTATCTATAATGTCAATGATAGTCTCATCATAGCAATGGTGCAAGTATTTTTAGACTTGAGGTACTCAAAGATATCTTAGATACTGATTTTGTACTTTGACTCCATTCCTTATTACCTCATAGAAGTCGCTCATAGGGTGGTGATTGGGTACAGCTTGAGGTACTATAAGGTAATTGAGTAGTCAATAAGGGATTCACCACTCCTAATAGAGACCCATGACCTCTTTTTAGGATCATTACTCGGAAGTCCTGACTAGAGCGAAAATGCAATGAAGACAGTCTCTAGTGATATATCTAAATGAGCAATGAGTCTCAAGGACAAGATGTAACATCACTTGGGCTAGGTGTGATGTAGTCAGTCTAGCGGAAGTTGACACATGGTCCATACTCTGAACCGAGTGGAATATAAAATGGTGAAATGACGAATTACACAAATATTGTCTATGGAAATGTCCATAGTCAAGCCACTGACTTTTCAGTCAATTAGGGGTCATGATGTGTTGCTAGATATTGCTCATGATTTGCTTGAATTAATTGTTAATTCAGGTGGTCGACGTAACCGGGAACCTAATGGGTCATACGCATTGGAGACGTGAATAATGAGTAAAATAGTTTTGGATAAGATCAAAATTTGAGAGAAAAATATTTGGAGTCGGACCATAATGGGATCATGAAAAAAATCCTAAAAAATTGCTCGGGGGGGGGGGGGGTGGGGGGGTGTGTCACGGGTCTGTTAGCCAAGCCAGATAGGCCTGCCCTGCGTGGAAGTTGGCCGGCCAACTTCCTCCCTAATCCTTTTATTTTCATGCCACTTTGATTTTTGAATAAAATTTGGGTTATAGTGGGACTCTAAGACCCTAGGGTAAAAAAAGAGAGACATAAATATTATTTTCAGCAGAAAAATAATAAGGAAGCCACCAAAATAATTAAAGTGTTTAATTTCATTTTCTCTCAAAAAATTAATTTCTTTGCTAGCACATAAAAATTGTTCAACCTATCTCCCTAAGGGTTTTTTCTTCGATCTTCACGTGGATACTATTAGAGACACATCTATTTGGATTGTTGTAGTTTATGACAACTTGACAAGGTGAAAAATTGAAGAACAAGTTAAGAAATTAAAAAGTATTAATTTCTAACTATGTATTTCATCAATTAGTTTTAATGGCATAAGTAGATTCCTATAAACCGGATTTTAAAAATTTTAATTTCTGCTGCATTTTATGAATGTAATTCATCTTCAAAACCCAACATTGGTATCAGGGCCCCTTTGTGTCCATTAAAATTAATTTTATTAAAATTGCAATTGGATTGCACGGTTTTGGCAATTTTGGTTTCATATGTTTGAAAATTAACATCAAATTGTAAAATTCTTTTTAGATATTTTTCTTTCAATAATCTGATCATGGGATGATTGAAAATGGTTATTTTAATTGAAAAATGGTTTGAATGCTATTCAAATAATTTATTTAAAATTTATTACAAAATTGCTGAAAATTACATTTTGATGAACTTATGATGTTTTTTGGTTTGTATGATGGGGCTGTTCATAATTTTTTTGTAATTTGATTATGGAAAAATTATTTAGACATATTGAGAATGTGTGTTAAGCCTCTGGAAATGTCCAATAATTAATTAAAAATCATTTTAGTTAATTTTCAAAAAAACACCAAAACGGATCTGTTTTAGTACACCTGGCGGGGCTGTTTTTTTGAATTTTTTTGTATATGTATATTTTGGTTCCCGCACCTTAGAATATTTTTTATGTGATATTTAATGTATTATTTTGATGTTAAATACAAGCCAAAATTATTTATCTCTAATTTATATGTCCAAATTAATTCTAGATGATAAATAAGTCATTTTAGGTGTCTAATGTGTCGGTTCATTTGTCTTGATGATTTTGGTTTGTGCCAAAATTATTTTGATGGACTTAAACTGACCTAAAGATGCTTATAATAATGATATAAGGTTCTGAAAATTTTAAGAATTTTTTGAAATTAATTTTGAATTAATTTAAGTTGAGCAATTACAATTCTAGTATGACTAGATAGTGGTATGTATGTTAAAATTAAATTGTTTAATTTTTGACATCATAATAACTTGATTTTAAGGTAGATTAATTTTGAATTAATTTCTAAAAATATGGAATTTAATTAATTTCATTAAATATTAAAATACATATTGAAATGACATACAAAATTAAATTATTCGAAACAATATAAATAGGCAATTTCGGTTCAATAGTTGAAACCGCCTTTCAAATTTTGAATCCAAAATTATTACTACCTAATTTATTTTATTTTATACATTAGAGAATGCATGATAGGGGTATATAGAAAGGCATGATGGATGATTATGGACTTAGGCCTAATGTGATTGAGCATGCATGATTATTTTGTTTTATGGTAAATAGGGCTTGTGTGTCCCTGTTTCTCTTTTTTTTTTCATATATTTTTTTTCTCATTTCACTCCCCTCAAATGCAAATTGAGGTTTTCTCTTTAGAATTGTGTAATTAGATTACATAGGACTGAGATAGATGAAAATACGAGTAAGAAGCAAAAGGAGTTAACGCCATTTACAAGAAGATATAGAAATACGAATTTGATTTCTATTTTAAATGTTATAATTCATGCATCTATCTAGGTTAGACCTAGTCAATCCTTCCATGGCTCGAGGGATTGATGATAGATTGTCCATAATCATATCATATAGTTATAGTTACTATTGAATGTATATTTAACAAGCTATAAATATAATGAGACTTTATTAACAAAATTCTCTAATAAATAATAATTAAGACTAATGCCTTCCATTAATATGGGGAGAACCAGAGTTCTTCTAGATGCTGGTTTGTTGAGTTGACTCAAGCTCACTCTATAAAAATATGTTCAAACCACTGAAATATGATTTCATGATTAATTGATTGGCCTTAACCGATTTCATTAATTTGTTGATCTGACTTAAGGTCAATGTAAATTGGAGGTGGTGTTGGGTAAATATACATGACATGTATATGTATCAAGAATTGATACCCTAATGATTTATGCACATATCAATTAGTTGATAGCACAATTCGGTAGTTACATTTAAAGATGCAATTGGTATGAATCAGATACCTATCGATTTGATTTAAAAAGGCTTGTTGAGTTGACTCAAGATTTTTCTTAAATTGGAATTGGATACCGGCCCACTAGGACAACTTCCAAATAAGTTCTCTCGAGTTCATAGTGAATGTTAGAGATGTGCCCAAAAGGCAATCGCCTTAAGCACTTAGTATACACATTCATAAAGGCATTCTTTCATTATATTAGTATTCATTTGCATATGAATTGATATAGATCTTAAAATGATTAATGAAAGTCCATGATATGAAACATAGCATGAAGGAAATCATGATGGGATCATGATAATGAGATTCCTATCATATGTAATTATGTTTGTATCTAAATTATCCCTAGTCATAGGATTAACAAGACGGGACATTGTTGATC
>CATIWF010022431.1:0-16976 GCA_949630135.1 Balakata baccata | reverse complement strand
TTCGGTTGAGATATAGGCGGAGAGCTTGGAGGAGTGGCGGTTGAGATAATTGTCATCGACAAAGAAGGAAGATGCAAAGTTGCTCTTTAATTTTATATTCAATTTATAAAAGAACATGTCAGAATCGCTACTGTTACGATTGAAGAATGATAAAAACTGGAGAAAAACAATGAGTCGAAGGGTTTTTTAAATTGGGTAGAAAAGAAAAAGTTTTCAATAAAATTAAAAAAATAAAAAGCCGTCGGTAATTATGAAAAAAATGCTGTGAAATTTCCTCTTTAATTTAAGCAGAGATCGGTTAAAATACGGGATCCTATTTGCCAATTTGGCATTCTCGTTTGCACTTGGGGAGTTTGGACTTGATTTTGACTCTACCTGCTTCAGCTGCATTTACCTGTCTCCCCTCTTTCTTTGGCCGTCTTTTTTTTTTTTATTCTTCAGTCTTTTTACTTCTTAATTCTTTTTCCACTTCCCTTCAGCGCCAATTAGCCTCGCACTTCTTAATTAACGGTAGGTAAGTTGTCCACAACTTGCTCGTTTCAGATCTACCAAATATTTCATGGTAGATGACATTCTAGTCGTTTTTTTTTTTGGACATTTTATTTACTACTCTCCAAGTAGATTCACGGAGGTGTTATTTCTGTATTTGTTGAGGAGGTTGCTGGCTGCTGGGTTAGATGGACAATAACAGTAGTACCAGCGGGGGTCAGCGTTTCCGCAGAATACCTCGTCAATCACTTGCTCGTCTCAAATTGGACCCACTGGTGAGTATGTCTTAGTCTGATGTTGCTTTGTCTTTTTAATTCTGTTTATTATCAATTCAGTGATTGAATGAGAATTTTAAGTTGGCAAGAAAATCTAATTTCAGTTATTCGTGTTTTTTGAAACTCCAAATGCATTATATTAGCCTCTAATGCTGTTGCCATGCCTTCCCGTTATGATGCATACCCAGTTTCTCAAAGAATCTCTACGAATTCTTCCCGCAATGCAAATCCTGCTGTGATGAAATGTGACACTTGCTTGTTGTTGATGTTGTGAATTAGAAGAAACCCTGCATGGAAGACTTTTGCTTGCTCAATTTACATGATAAATCTATACTATTAAACTGCTGTCTTGGCAAGTTGGGCTTCTTCAGATAACAAAAGTTTATTTTTTGAATGTTATTCCTATTGAATCTTGGTTCTGTAACACCCTGTTTGGCAATTTTCCATGGAGGGTTTTCCCTCCTTATTTTCCTTCCTCTTCATGGTGCTTGGGAATTTTCCCTCAAGGAGGGAAAATATGGAGGAAAAATAAATTTTATTTTTCTTCATTTATTTTTCTTCACCATGTTTTCTCATGCACATTAAGCACATTTTGAAGTTACATGTAGGGCCTGGATGCCATGCTGCAGCATCTTATGAACCTAGCTTTTTTTGTCCATAATATAAATTTATCATGACTGCTTACTTCTTCACTGGAATATCTGTTTGCTCATGGAAGTTAATACAGAACTATAAACTTCCCTAGAGATTGTTATAAAGAGGGAAATTGAGTGTAGAAAGGCTTCACTGTGTGGTAATCAGCATCGCATATGATATTTATTCTGGATTCATTCTGAAAAAATAGCAAGCATATTATGGGAAGTGTACCAATATTGTGAACCATGCCATTCAATGTTTTATGTAGTATCTTCTCCTTCTGTAGTTTGATAATCTTAGTTTACATGTCATTTTCAGCATGAAATTGTTTTGGATTGATGCCGACGGAAGTTGATATTACCACAAATTTGAAATGCTTAACAACTCAGTTGGCAATAGCACTGAGTTTTACTAATAAGATTACTTACCTCGTTTCCAGGTTGATGAAAATCTGGATCAGTGGCCTCATCTTAATGAACTTGTTCAATGCTATAGAACCGATTGGGTCAAAGATGAAAATAAATATGGGCACTTTGAAAGCATTGCTCAAGTATCTTTTCAAAACCAGATTTTTGAAGGGCCTGATACTGATTTTGAGACTGGTATGATTGAAAACTCCCCTTTTTTCAATACTGGAATCTGTTCTGTGTGAGGCATCTTCCTTGGAGGATATTCCATGAAAATTTTGTTTGGTGGTGTATGGAGTTAGCTGTGAACATGCATGATGTGTTCAATTCTGTGCTCTTTACGACATTTACGACATTTTGTTTGATATGATTTCTGCAGAACTGCAGCTTGCCAATTCAAGACAATCTAGGACTGAAGATGTTGCTGATGATGACATCCCAAGTACTTCTGGAAGGCAATTTACAGAGGCCGTTTCTAACTTGTCACAGTCACATGTTTCAAAGGTTGCAACCTGTTGTAATGTTATTTTTATTGAGCTCATAAGTTAACTTTCTTATGTGGTCTGTGTATTGTTTCGAGATATGTTAGCTCTTTGTGTTATTTTTTTTCTCCTGTAATTCATTTTCGGCATTGTAAATTTATCATAATGATGTGCTTGTAGCATTTTGGTCTTTCTCCTCTCCCTGCTTATGAACCAGCTTTTGAATGGGAAAATGAGAGGTCGGTGATATTTGGCCAAAGGATTCCAGACACTGCGATGGCATCTTTTGGAAGGTTTGTTATCAGCTTATTTGTTTTTTATTAGATTCTAAATTCTCTGTTATGTTTCACTTCCTATTTCTTTTGGGCATGATATGTTTCAGGGGATTGAAGATCTCTGTAAAAGTAGTGTCCCTTTCATTTCAAGCAGGACTAGCTGGTGAGTGAAATCACCTTGTTGCTGAAGCTGTGTGGTTGATTTTCTGATTTTGTGTCATTATACAACTATAGGCTAAAACTCTTTACACACAGTACATGCATAAATACATACATATACATATACCTACTCATGAGGTACAGCACCTTTTTTCTCAGACTGATTTATTTGGCAGAAAGTGAGACCTGTTCTTGAATTTGTTGAAGCCACATAACATTTAAAGAAATTAGCCAACTATTGAAGACTGATTTCCTCAGCTTATGTTAACTAGATGAAAAAAACCATTTTCTACAGTATAATCCAACATAAAAAAAAAAAACAATAAGCAGATTTTCAATATAAATGTTTCTATATTGGACTCAACTTTTCGTTGTAAAACATTTACATAGAGACAATAAAAGTTTTATTTTCATATTTTTTGAATTTCTTAGTATTTTTTATTAGTGACTTACAGTTTTGTATTTCAGAGCCATTTTATGGTACTATTTGCATATACAATAAGGAGAGAAGAGAAAAGTTATCGGAGGACTTTTATTTTTCTGTGCTACCAACGGATACAAATGATGTAAGCTATCAAATTTATTGAGACTCTTTTGTTGTTGTGAAAATTGCAAAACTTAAGCTTCAACTGTTGGGTTTGTTTCTATTGAGGTGCTAACATTCAAGAAGTTATCATAACAAACTTGAACAATTTTACTATATCACTTCAAAGCCTTTTAGAATCTGTTTCTCTAGTTACTTTTATCTGTTGTTTGTTTGACAATATTGTTTTTATGAATACATTGAACTTTGATTATGGCTTATACCAATTGGAATCATATTAGAGTTTTAGACTGGAGTTTTAAAATTCAAGCTTAATGTTTTAGCTGCAACTTACGTAGTATACATGTATACTGATTATGCATGGTGATAACTTTTTCAAAACACCTTACGAGAATCACAAAGAAACCATTGAGAATTAAATTGTAACCTTTTTCATACATCAATTCCTAATTGTATTAGACTCAAAGCCACATTTTTTTTTTGTCTCTATTATCATTTTTCGTATTGGCTTTGTTTAAGTTTTTAATTGTAGTTGTGTTATTTATGTTCCCAGGCAAAAGTTTCATATGAACCTCATGGAATTTTCTATTTAGATGCTCCATCATCGTCAATTTGTTTGCTCGTCCAGCTAGAGAAGCTTGCCTCGGAAGAAGGCGGGGTTACTCCTTCTGTTTATTCACGCAAAGAACCTGTATGTCCAATTTAGTTCTTATATATGCCTGTATGCATGTATTTATGCATGTATGTATGTATGTTATTTCTTTCATGTATTTGATTTCTTGTACCAAACTTTTCTTGTTATTGCCGTGGTAGTTATTTGTCTATAGATTTCTTTTATAGTTTTGTGTTTTCAGAAGTTCTCTTCTCTGTTTTTTTTGCTGAAGCAGTTGAGGGCTACCATTATACAATTTTTAAATGTCTCACCTTAAGTCGAATGTGTGGGGCTTGCATATATTGAGTGAGCTGAGTGCAGCCTCAGTCCGTCATTTGTGCTCTCTAATAATAAATAAATGTGTCTCAAAGTTCCTTATGTGTCTAGAATAGTCATATATGACTTGCTATGTTGGCGGAATAGTTATGTGGATCGCTATTATCTATCAAAGAAACATCAGAATAACTTCTCTTGTATTGTAACTCTATTTGAGCAGGTGCACTTGAGCGAGAGAGAGAAGCAGAAACTGCAGGTGTGGTCTCGAATTATGCCTTATAGACAGTCCTTTGCCTGGGCTGTTGTTCCATTATTTGATAACAATGTTGGTACAAGTTCTGGAGGGCCTGCTTCTCCTAGCAGCCCACTAGCTCCAAGTGTACCTGGCTCAAGTTCCCATGAAGGTGCATTTGAGCCTATAGCAAATATCACATTGGATGGGAAGTTAGGTTATTCAGGTGGAAGCTCTGTTGTGGTTGAAATATCAAACTTAAATAAAGTTAAAGAAAGCTATACAGAGGACTCACTTCAGGTGCAACATATTTGGTGCTGCTTTTAATATCTTTATGAGTTCTTTTTATTGCTCTGCAAACTATTTATCTGTCTATGGATTACTATTTTGTCTCTTTATTCTATTGGTTGTAACTTGTAATTATTATATGGGGACTGGAGTCTTTATATGCCACTTCGTTTCTGCTGTTCACTGAACTTTTCAATCTTTTTTCAGTATTTCTATAGCCCCTTGATGCAGCCTGTTAAGTTACAACATAAAACTTAATTTGATATTTGACTGCAAATCCTTGTAGGAGGTGCATTAATGGATCTTGAGAGGACTGGTCCTGTTAATGTTTTACTATTGATGGAATTTATGGTGGTCCATCTACCATGTAATACATTATGGTTCTGGTTGGTATTCACATATATTCTATATCAATAAATATTGCTGTCCATGAATATAATATTCTATATTAGATTTCTGTTTCACATGTCACCTTTTTCCTCCTCCATGTAATCACGTAATAACTTTGCTTTGATGTATGCTGCATTGCTTATTGTTCATTTACCACCTTCTGCCATTGATGCAATTTTCTGTTGCTATCACATATATTGGCTGTTCTATATGTACTCTTTCCAATGACTTTAGCAAACTCTCAAAATATTGAGTTCAAATTGAATATTCTGCTTTTATTTGTTTTTCTAATTTGAATGTTACTCTAAAACACATAAATGCTGAAGTTTGATATGGCCATGAAAGTTGAAGTAGCTTATATTTTTGGAAACTTCTTGAAAGATACAAAGTGGCTGCTATTCGTGGAAATTATGTGTTTAGCTCAGTGAAATTCTCGTTGGATTTGATCTAGAAGATTGAAAAGCCAGAAATTTAGGTAAACAATCAACGATTCTTAAGTTTTTAACCCAGATTATCTAGGTTTGAAATGTACATCATCTACTAGGGAAATAGATCATCTTCTTTTACTTTATGCACCTTTTGGTTGTTTAGATTCTTTATTTAAGGTGAATTATACATGAAAATAATAACAGTTAAAATGAAGGATATTGTTGCATCACATTTTTTTGAGGAATATCAGTCAAGAAAGGTCCTTCACTGTTAGAACCAGTGAAATGCTACAGTTGATATTTCACAACACCTGTGTTATTCAGCTAAAATTTTGGACCTAATTTGTCTTTTGTTGAATTGATAATAAGGCACTATTGTTGTATTATTTTGTTTTTCTGTTTCTTTTGCCCCTCCTCCCATTCTGCTTGGAATGTTGCTTTTTACTATTGTTCTTGTATTACTCTTGTGGTGTGCTTGTACTTAATGTATCTAAGGGCTCAAAAATGATACCTTCATTTTTAAGCTGACTTTTTTCACCTTAGAGATCTTTGCTTTGAAGTTATAATAGTGCGTTATTAATGTATCATCTCTAGACAGTTTTTTCTATTTCCCCTCTCCCTTCTCTTAGGAATTTGCTTTGAATAGTGTTATTTTGTATATTTAGTTCTTATCTTTAACATTTTTTTATTTGAAAAAGAAAAATTTTATGGTCTCCATTTAGATTTTGAAAATGAACTATATAGGATGATTGTTTCCTCCCTTCAATGTACAGGATCCAAAGCACAAGGTTCATAAACCTGTTAAAGGTGTTCTCAGACTAGAAATTGAGAAGCACCCTACAGGTCATTCTGACTTTGATAACCTGTCAGAAAGTGGCAGCATGACCAATGAATCTATTGATCCAGAAGATCAGGTTAATGATTCTGCATTCACAAAGTGCCCCAGCAATGGTTCTGACTGCCCTCAAGCTAGCAGTTCTAGATGGAAAATCTCAGACAGGAAAGAAAGTCCGAAAGCTCGTGGAAACCCTGAGATTAGTGCTGATGATGTAAGCATATCACCTTTCTTTACCCTTTTTGGCCTCTAAGTGGATTATCACTTAAGGTATTGGTGTTAACTTTATATAAAACTTGGTTCATTTAGTGCATTTGAAAGTACTTCGCTTTTCAATAACATGGTGTTGGATTTTATTTTTAAACTCTTTCCAAGGCCCTGTTTATTTTGTGTCTGCATTTCTTGGAACACCAAAAAAAGAAGGGAAAAAAACAGGTCAATGGGAAATGTTTTCCTAGTCAATGAAGAACTAAGCCAAACGACTTCTTGTTTATGAAGCAGGGAGCCATTTTCTGGACCTTCACAGATTTTTGAAAAAAAAAATAAAATTGTGGGATCTAATAGGTTCAAACCCATTAGTGTACCAAGTTATCAATCATTGCTGTTTTGTCCAGCCTCGTTAGCCAAATATGGCAGTTGCTAGTCATTGGCAACAATACCAATATATTCCTGTTTTTTCTATGGTTTTCTCTTTTGTTCAACTATAAATATGCATATCTGAAGTTCTTTTTGTTGTAAAAGTTTTAATGGTTTGTTCACGGAGTTACAGTGAATAGGTTATGCCTTCTTTGTTCTTTTTTACTGAGTTACAGTGACAAGTCTAAATGGTTATGTTAATTGACTTGCAGTTCCAAGCATTTGACTTCCGTACAACAATGCGAAATGAGCCTTTCTTGCAGCTCTTTCATTGCTTGTATGTATATCCCTTAGCTGTTACTTTGAGTCGGAAGAGGAATTTGTTCATGCGAGTTGAATTAAGAAAGGATGATGTGGATGTCCGTAGGCAGCCTTTGGAGGTGATGTGCGACTATTGCTAGATATTGAAACAATCTGCATTGTAATTTTGTTACTTGTTTCATGTGTGAGTAATGTTACCAGGCAATGTATCCAAGAGAGTCGGGAGCATCACTTCAAAAGTGGGCTCACACACAGGTTGCGGTTGCAACTAGATTGGCTTGCTACCATGACGAGATTAAACTTTCCCTTCCCGCCATCTGGACGCCATTGCATCACATCCTGTTTACTTTCTTCCATGTTGACCTTCAAACAAAGTTGGAAGCTCCAAAGCCAGTAAGTCATTTGTTATATATTTCATATATGGACATATTTGATGCATATTTGCAAATAATTTGATATTTTATCACCATTAGTGGAATCCTAACCTTTTATGGATGGGCTACAAAGGCATATTTTTATAAGGCTTAATTACCAAAAAAAACTCAAACTTTGGGGCCATGAACAATTTTGGCACAAACTATCAAACTTTGCATAAACATACCTAAACAATGTTTTCGATCAAAAAACCGGTGATATATGTTGAAGAAATAGAGAGAAACTGTACTATCTTCTACTTATTTTATTTCAAAGGAATACACAAGCTTATATAGGACTTGTGCCCCTATAATCAAGCAATACAATAGGAAGTAAATCAAAAATACAAAAGGAAATAAAGAACAAAAGGGAAATATTCTAAAATTAATTCCTAATTAAATCCCTGATTTCCTAAACTCCCCCTCAAGTTGGTGCATAGATGTCGATCATGTCCAACTTGCTTATCAAATGCTCAAAGTTATGCCTTGCAAGACCCTTGGTCAGTATATCCGCAGTCTATTGACTAGAAGGAACAAATGGTAGACAAATAGTTCCAGTTTCAAGTTTTTCTTTGATAAAGTGCCGATCAATTTCAATATGCTTAGTCCTATCATGTTGGACAGGATTGTGAGCTATACTTCTTATAGCCTTACTGTCACAGTATAGCTTTAAAGGAAGTTCCACCTTCTTCTTAAGTTCCTTGAAAATTTTTTGTATCCATAGAACCTCACAAATTCCTTGAGCCATCGCTCTAAATTCAGCCTTTGCGCTACTCCGAGCAACAACACTTTGTTTTTTATTTTGCCAAGTGACCAAGTTTCCTCACACAAAAGTACAATACTCGGAAGTAAATCTTCTGTCAGTTACGGTTCTAGCCCAATCTGCATATGTAAATACTTCAATACTCCTCTGATTAGTCTTCTTAAAAAATAGACCTTTTTCAGGAGTAGACTTCAAATATCTTAAGATCCGGTGTATTGCATCAAGGTGTTCTTCATAATGTTCATACACAAATTGACTAATAATACTAACTGAAAAAGCAATATCCGGTCGAGTATGAGACAAGTTGATTAATTTTCCAACCAATTTCTGGTATCTACCAGTATCAACAAGAACACTTCCTTTTTCCCAAAGTTTCACATTAGGATCCATGGGAGTTTCAGCAGATCTGCATCCACTCATCCCAGTCTCTTTTAAGAGATAAAGGATATATTTACGTTGAGATACCACAATTCCTTTCCTTGAACGGATAATTTCCATTCCAAGGAAATATCTTAGAGCTCCCAAATCTTTAATCTCAAATTCGGATGCAAGGCTCTTTTTAAGTCTTTCCATTTCAACCATGTCATCACCTGTGAGAATAATATCAACATAAACTATTAACAGGACAACCTTCCCTTTAGAAGAAAATTTGAAAAAAAAGGTATGATCAGCTTGTCTCTGAGAATATCCTTATTTTCTGACAGATTGTGTGAATTTTTCGAACCAAGCTCTTGGAGATTGTTTAAGGCCATATAATGACCTTTTTAGTTTGCATAACTTCTCTTCAAACCTGGTGGACTATCCATGTAAACTTCCTCCTCCAAGTCTCCATTGAGAAAGACATTCTTCACATCTAATTGCTGCAAAGGCCTATCCAGATTAGTAGCAATAGATAAAAGTACTCTTACCGTATTTAATTTTGCAACAGGAGCAAAGGTTTCAGAGTAATCTATGCCATAGGTCTAGGTAAATTTTTTCGCTACTAATCTAGCCTTGTATCTCTCTACTGAACCATTAGAGTTATATTTTACAGTGAATACCTATTTACAGCCCACAATAGTCTTTCCTGCTGGTATTGACACTATACTGCAAGTATTGTTCTTCTCAAGAGCTCTCATTTCTTCAAGAATTGCTTCCTTCCACTTTAGAATTTTTAAAGCCTCATGTACACTGTTAGGAATATCTATACTAGACAATTTGGATGTGAACGCAGAAAGAGATGGTGATAAATTTGAGTAAGACACAAAGTTGGATAAATGATATTTAGTACAAGATCAGATTCTTTTGTGAAGTGCTATAGGGATTTCTAGATTAGAAGTCTCAAGAATGAAATGAAAATTACCTGTGTTGGATTTAAATTGTCGGTTTGCCCTCAGTTCGGAATCATGGCCGTGTTGATGAGCCAATTCGTTTTTCCTTTGGTTATGATTCTTATTCGAGTAAACAATCCCTTTCCAAGTTTGGTCTCCCTTTGTAAATCTAATGTCTGTTTCTTTAATATTATCATGTTGTGGCATTATAGTACTCTTCTTTATTTTCAGTTTCCAAAAGACATTGTTTGGAATTTTAATTTTCAAATATAGGCCTAGACTTAGGAGAAACATCACTCATAAGAGGAGTTCCCAGACATAAATCTCGGCCATTTGCTGTAGTTGCACTAGACTTAGGCTCCTGGGAACTAAAAACATCATATGAAAAAGAGTTAACAAATGAATCTTTTGTACAAGTCTCCCATTGAAGATGAATGTCCTTAAAAAAAGGTGGTGGTTCAAAAAATGTGACATCCATCAAGACAATTTTTTTTTTTTATTGGATCAAAACATTTTTAACCCTTTTGAAGAGGGTAATAACTAATAAAGACACATTTTATAGCCCTGTGTTCAAATTTTCCTATTTTCATATGTTTGTGAACAAAAGTTGTACATCCAAATACTTTTAAAGGAAGATCAGTGGATGAACAAAACTTGTGCATTTTGTCTATCTGTTCCTTGGTAAAAGGAAACGAACTTGAAGAAGATTGCTGCTCTTGATCCGAGACACTAGCTTGAAGTGCATGCCCTCCTCCCCCAAACTTCTTTTTCATGTTTTTGGGCTTGCCATGAATTTTTCAACATGTTTCTTGTGTATGCCATGGTTTTTTGCAATGATCATACCATGGTCGCTTACCATCATTTTTCCTTTCATCTTAAAACCTCTGGGTTACTAAGGCAGAGCTATCCATGTCTGAGGAATTGGTGATAAAAGCAGATTTATTTTTTAATATCACGCTCTGTTGTGCTTCTTCTCTTCTAACCTCTGAAAAAGTCTCAAGAATTGTTGGCAGAGGAGTCTTTCCCAGAATTCTACCCCTTACCTCATCTAACTCTTTATTTAGTCCGGCCTAGAACATGAAGACACAATCGTTCTTCTGTCGCTTCATAAATCTTACACTATCATTAGTGCATTCCCAGACATCATCATAACATAGGTCTAATTCCTGCCATAAAGTCATTAATTCATTATAATAGGAAGTTATATCACGATCACCTTACTTTGCATGCCAAAGTTTAGATTTTAATTAAAAAAATCTTAGAAGAATTTTTCATATATGAATATATAGTATATCTAACTGCTTCCCAAACATCCTTGGCTGTGGGTAAAAACTAAAACGGCTTGCCAATTGCAGGTTCCATTGAATTCACCAACCATGCTATAATCAATGAATTCTCTGATTTCCAGGTCTTGAGAGCTGGATTTCCGTCTGTAGGTTTTGGTATTTCTCCTATCAGATGACCAAGCTTCCCTTTGCCTTCCAGAATCAGACGAACAGTTTGAGACCACTCTATATAATTTTTTCCGTTGAGCCGGTGCATATTCAGTTGAAGAGAATTGCTGGATCCTTCTATCAGGCTGTTGAATGAAAGAAAGTTCATATTGGAATTGGTTTCTCCTGATTCAGTTGAATCTCTGTTGGTAGAACCAGTCAGACTATTTTCTAGTGATTGTTGCTTGCTATCGGCAGAAATTTCGATTGGCATGTGTAGTCACTTGCGGCTGTTTCTGGCTACTAGATTCCAGCGGACAGACGATCGGTGGCTGGCGCTTCTCCTTGCGTGGGTGGCGAGAGTCAACTCTCTCTAGAAGAATAGGTATAAAAACCCTAAAAATAAACTGTATGAAAGGAGAAACTGTATCTTCTACTTATTTTATTTCGAAGGAAAACACAAGCTTATATACTTGTTTTGCTAGAATCAAGCAATACAATAGGAAGTAAATAAAAAATACAAAAGGAAATAAAGAACAAAAGGGAAATATTCTAAAATTAATTCCTAATTAAATTCCTAATTTCCTACAATATAATCCTACGTGGCAACCGTAAATTTTTTTGTAAAAAAAAAATAGAAAAATCAGAGACAAATCTATAATTTAAAAAAAATGAAGGGCTAAGTTTAAAAATTAAAAAAAAATTTCTCCTATCCACTTTCTCCTTCTCCTCTCTCTCCTCCATCTCCTCTTCCTCTTCCTCTATCTCTTACATATGACCCATAACTATATAACTTAGGGACTTCAACCCATTTAAGGAAGTGCAGAAAATATACAATCCCCATCAAATGAGGAACCACCACTACTTTCTTACAATCATTTGTTACATACATAAGTTCTTTTTTACTCTTCAATCTACGAAGTGCCTGGTCTCAAATATGCCCATTTCAAATCAAGAACACGTTAATCAACACTTAATTCAAAAATCGTCTCTTTAAACGAGAAATGTAATATGCAGATTAGACAAAGTAAATGAGAGCTAGTATCAATCATAAGCTGTCATGCACAGATTATTCCCCTCATAACCAATTTTGGCCAAATTTTCAATTAGAACAGCCCAAACAAAATGGCCAGGAGCAAAATAGTTTATGTTCGCTACCACTGCTCTTATCCCCTTCACGTCATCTCGATTTACCACCATCACACTTTATACTTTCCCACCTAAAACTTGAAGAACGATCACCCAATACAGACTCCAAAACTTCATCAAGCCTCTCGTCATCACCAAAATCAGAATCAACTGCAGAAATCGTGCCACATTTGTATAAGTAAGATGGATTATCAGAAAAGGATTGCCTCCAACCTCTGTAAGTGGAGTCTACACTCTACAGTGACAGAGAGAGTGAAATTACTAGAACAACCACCGCATTGGGGACTCTGGTGACTCATTTTGGTTATTTGGGCAAAGATTGAGTGTTGCAGATCATGTGGACTGAGATTATTTAGAATCGGAATCCATGAATATGGCTTGGAATCTACACGGGAATTGCAAGGGATTTGATTCGATATCCTTCGAAAGCATATCCATGTCATTGAATGGGAGCGACGATCAATAAATTTCCACGGACTTCCACAAAAGGGGATATCCTGCAAGATGATTGGTAAGAAGAAAAAAACAAAGAATTAAAATAAATTGTCAGTCATAACTCAAAAATGTAGGAGAGATTTGGAGGAGTGAGTCAAGAGGCGATGAATTGCATTAGATGGAGGAGAGAGAAACAGGATGGAGAGAAAAATTTTATTAGTTTTAAATTTAACCCTTCATTTTTTTAAAATTATAGATTTACCCTGATTTATCTATTTTTTTTAACAAAAAAATTTCTGGTTGCCACTTAGGATTATATCGCTGGTTTTTTGATTGGATGCTAATTTTGAAATAAAAAACATTGTTTAGGTATGTTTATGCAAATTTTAATAGTTTGTATCAAAATTGTTCATGGCCCAAAAGTTTTTATTTTTTTTGGTAATTAATCCTTTTTATAATTATAGAAAACTTTGTCGAATTGAACTTATTTGTATGGTTCAAGTAGTTGGAATCAACTGCTGGTGTCCTTCCTCTTCATCATTCTTGTCTTGTTGCAAGATACATATATCTCTCTAAATAATCAGCTGTTATGTTTAAGCCTCGTTTCAAGTTAGATTTATTTAAAACATGAACTCACCTTCTCTTAAGGTGATGTTGCAGAAATGGCTACCACAAAAAAGGTGTGTAGCAAACTTGGACTACTGTGTTTGAGCATTATTTCTGATAATTGAGAATAAAATCCTATAGCAATAAATTCACTAGTCTTGGAATTTATCAGAAATTATTTGAAGTTTGGATAATTTTGTGACCCAGAGAGTTATTTTTCGTATATTTATTTAGTATTTACCAAATTCTTTTATTATCAAGACCCCAAGTTTGAGTTTTTGAAAACAAAGGTAATTTTCATGAATTTATTGCAATGTAGATTATAAGATTTGATTAACTCGACAACAAACTTCTGGCAAGATCATAGCGGGATCTTGGTCACTAGAGATAACTTGATCAACTATCACTTAGGTGGTTGACTTGTGTTGGTATCTTGGAGCTAGCTCGAAAAGAAATTTAAACCCCTTTTTCTTTTATATTATTAAGCAAATATATTCTTTTAGCTCTAAAATTTTAATTATAATTCTGTAAAACACATCATATTATTGTTGCCCATCTTCGTAGAGCTGGTTTTGTAGGCAGACCAATTGAGATATAATTGTAATTTTATGTCTAAGTTCTCCATTAATTTGGAATCTTTCATGCTGCATTACTCATTTTGTGAGGCTGCTACTATATTGTCATTTGCATCCTGTTAACCATTAGCTCCTTCCATTTTTTTTTTTCCTCAGGTGGTTATTGGATACGCGGCACTTCCATTATCTACACATGCTCAGTATGTAAATGGCAATAAATTTAGTCTTTTATATTTGTTCTTAGAAATACTAACAAAATAGCTCTCTTTTTTTTTTTTTCTCCGTTTTCTTTTTCTAATTATATATTCTTAAAATTTCCAATTTATAGGGCCATTTACTTTGTATTCCATTGCATAGAGTCCATACTGCAAAACTATGTTATATATGAATTGGTGAATGCTTACTCGTTCAATTTCAATGAATTGATGACCACTGATCAGCCTCTTTTTCTCCAGTGAGTGAGAGGCTGGTTCTGTCCGAATATAGTGGAACTTCAGACATTAGGACTAAATATAGTAACACTAGCCAACAGGATTCAAAGAAGATTATACTTTGACAAAATAATAATTAGTATGCATGCGTATGAAACCAGCGGAGGCATGATTTTCTCTTTGAGGTATAAGCTTTCTCTTCTTTGGCCTCTTGTGATTTTCACTCTTTTTTAAAAATATGCACTAAGACTTTGGAGTCTTTACATGAGTTCCTGGCTGCGGAATTCATTTTGTCAGAACTAGATGCATGGGAAGCTGGACAGTTGCTCTGCTAATAAAATTATTTTGCACAATGTGATTTAGTTCAGGACTATTACTCTCGTTTTATAGATTCACTTGCAGTTATTTTACTTATTAAATTCCCAGAGGTTTCAGTCAATATTGTTGCCAGTACAATTATTGGTCAATATAAACCTAAGAGTTACTATATGCTAATTTTATTCAGGTCAAGATCTGAAATTGCTTTACCAATCATTAGAGAGCTGGTTCCACATTATCTTCAGGATGTAGGCAAGGTGTGTTTAAACATCAATATTTGGTACAAATATCTATATTAATTGTTTCTAGATTCACTGTCTTAATTTATTTTCCGATATTTTTCTTGGTCTGGATACTTCTCAATAATGCTCCTATCTTAGATTTTTATTTATGTATTTTGTTTTGTAGCGATAGGTGATTTATGTCTTGTCATATAATGACAATTGTGCCTACCAATTGGCATTTTTGAGAAATATTTAAAACCACATTGTTTATTTAAACCTTTTGCATCTATACTTGAAACATTTCTGGATACTAATTGTAGGTTTTAGAAGAAAAATAATTCTGCCATATATTTCTTTAGAAACAATTACATATAAATAGTAGAGGATCAACTTCAAATTAAGAAACCCTTAGAAAATAAGAAATCCCTCAAATTAGCTGATTTCTATACTAAAAAGAGAATGTTAGATTTTTTCCTAAAAATTAAAAAGGAAATTAGATTCTTTCCTAAAAATTAAAAAGGAAATATTATATTTTGTCCTAAAAATCTGACACTCCCCCTCAAGTTGGTGCATAGATGTCTATTATGCCCAACTTGCTTACAGACAACTCGAAATTAGTTCTAAAGAGTCCCTTGGTGAAGATATCAGCTATTTGTTGTTTAGAAGGTACAAAAGGCATGCAAACAGCACCACTATCAATCTTTTCCTTTATGAAGCGTCTGTCAATCTCCACATGCTTCGTGCAATCATGTTGGATTAGATTTTGAGCAATGCTAATGGTAGCTTTATTATCACAATATAGCTTCATTGACATATGAATCGGTATTTGTAATTTTTCAAGAATTTTCCTTAACCAAAGCATTTCACAAACTCCATTAGCCATAGCCCTATATTTAGCCTCGACACTGCTTCTTGCTACGACATTTTGTTTCTTACTTCGCCATATGACCAAATTTCTCCAAACATAAATACAATATCCTGAAGTGGATCTTCTATCAGTCATCGAACCAGCCCAGTCTGCATCAGTATATGCTTCTATATTTTGTTGTGTGGTCTTCTGGAATAATATCCCTTTGCCTAGTGTACCTTTTAAGTATCTAAGAATTCGATAGGCTGCCTCAAGGTGTTTTTGGCAGGGTGAATGCATAAATTGGTTTACCAAGCTCATAGCAAAAGCGATGTCTGGTCTTGTATGGGATAGGTAAATCAACTTACCCACCAACTTCTGATATTGAGTTGTGTTCACCATATCATCGCCTTCACCATCCCTGAATTTCTGATTGGGATCTATAGGTGTGTCAACTGGCTTACAACTGCTCATACCAGTCTCCTTAAGAAGGTCAAGAACATACTTCCTTTGAGAGACAAAAATCTATTTTTCGTTCTAACAACTTCCATGCCAAGAAAATATTTCAGAGGCCCTAAATTCTTAATTTCGAAAGCTGAAGAGATGGAAGTCTTCAAATGGTTCATCTCAAATACATCATCTCCAGTAAGAATGATGTCATCCACATACACAATTAGTATGAAAATCTTCCCACGTTGTGAATGTTTGAAAAACATTGTATGATCACCTTGCCCTTGAGAATACCCTTGATTTTTAATGAATTGAGTAAATTTCTCAAACCAAGCTCTGGGTGACTGTTTCAACCCGTATAAAGACTTCTTTAGTTTACACACATTTGTACCAAAATTCTCACCAAATCCAGGGGATGCATCCATGTACACTTCTTCCTTCAAATCTCCATTGAGAAATGCATTTTTTACATCCAATTGATGTAGAGACCAGTCAAAATTAGCTGCTTGAGACAAGAGAACTCTTATAGAGTTTAGCTTAGCAACTGGGGCAAATGTCTCCAAGTAGTCAATGCCATAGGTTTGAGTGAATCCCTTGGCTACAATATGAGCTTTGTATCGTTCTAGGGAGCCATCAGATCTATACTTGATAGTGAACACCCATTTGCACTCTACAATTGTCTTTCCTTTTGGTAGATCAACTAATTCCCACGTGCCATTTTTTTCTAGAGCTTTCATCTCCTTAAGAACAACCTCCT
>CATIWF010022430.1:0-45327 GCA_949630135.1 Balakata baccata | reverse complement strand
TCGGCAAAAGGGTATTCCTTTTCTTGCCTTTCTTTCAAGGTAGTCTTCTTTACACCTTGGCCTCGAGTAGTAGTGGTCTTTGCCTCCCTTTTCTTCTCAAACTTAGTAGAAATTTTAAAAGGGGAAGTATTCACCACCATTAATTGTTTTGTTTCCATTTTCGTAGCAGGCTTGCCCCCTTTGCGTGTATCCTGCTTTTCTTTTCCTTTCTTTGGGTCATCTACAGGTAATCATTGACCCCCAGCTTTAGCAATGCTTAGCTCCATATCATGGGCTCTAGTAGCCAACTCTTCGAAGGTTTTAGGCTTGATACCTTGAAGAATGTAGCGCAACCCCCAATGCATGCCTTGAATGCACATATCTAGAGCAGAAGTTTTTGATAGACGATCTTTGCAATTGAGGCTCAGGTTCCTCCATCTATGAATATAGTCAATGACAGGCTCCTCAACCCATTGGCGTGAGTTTGTAAGCTCTATCATACTGACAACACGGCGAGTACTATAGAAACGATTGAAAAATTCACGTTCTAATTGCTCCCATCTATCAATCATGCCAGATTCTAAATCTGTATACCAGTCAAAAGCATTTCCCTTCAATGACCGGACAAATTGCTTAACCATCAAATCACCATAGGTGCTAGCATTGTTGCATGTTTCCACAAAGTGAGCCACATCTTGTCTTGGGTTGCCCTTGCCATTAAACTATTGAAATTTTGGTGGTTGATAGTTTGAAGGCATCTTCAAAAGGTCAATCCTCTGAGAGTATGGCTTGGCATATGTATATGAAGGTTGAGTGACGCTCTTGACTTGGTCTTTTACTACTTCTTTGATGAGATCTTTCAATTGACTAGCGTTGATAGCTCCACCAGTCATCGGCTAAGAGTCCTTTGCAAGATCTTTCGTTGAAATCTCCACACATTCTTCAACTTTTGATGGTGGATCCTTCATAACCATTTCTCCTTTGTTAGTCAAACTTTCAACTTTTTTCATTAGAAAGGCGATCTGATCGTCTTTCTCTTTGTTTGATTCACTAAGACTCTCCAGAATCTTAGTCATCTAAGCAATTTGCTCTTCCAAAGTTGTAGAGGTAGCCATCATAACAGTCATAACATCAGAAGAGCCGTTTGATGACATATGAGAACGAGGAGGTGTTAGCGTATCATTATCATGAGGACGAATGAAATCCTTGACAATTGATGAGTTGACATCTCCCTTAGTCTTTTGTGGAGATTGAACAAGTGGTTGAGTAGGTGATGGTATCTCCTCCATCATATATGGCGGAACAAATGCCTTTTGAAATAAAGGAAAAGTGCGGGCGCAAATGTCCTCAATCAGTCTTTCCTTGAGGATAGCCCTTGGACCAGCATCAGTGGTGGATCGAATAGTGAAGCAAGTAGGTGCCTTTTGACAGTTGTTGTTGTTGTTCTTGCTTGAGGCCATGGATCTTGAGTGTTGAAACTTTTGAAGGAAAGAGATGAAAGGTAGAGAGGTCCCACTGGGCGTGCCAGAAATTTGTACACACAAATTTTTTGTCCTGAAATTAAAGACAAGGAAAAAGATGAACAAATACCAAAATTGAATTTATTAAAATAAAGAAAAGGGATACAATCTCTAATGAAGAATTTCTATAAATGTAGAAATTAAAGCCTTTGATTCTTTCCTCCTTTGATTACGGTTCAAGGGCTTACGAAACTTGATCTCGAATCTGTAGAAGATTTCTCCTTCGATTTTGATGAAGATGAGTTGAATTCGCAACGAATGAAGACACCGTTTTGAAGATTTGAAGGCCTGAACTATTTCGATTTGAAGATGTAGAAGCCTTGATACTTTGGTTTGAAGTAGTCTTAATACTTAGAGAAAATTCTGCAGAGCTTTACTTTAATGCTTTGATTGCAGAGTTCCAGCAGCTTGAGACTTGAATTCTTCTTTTTTTTCTTCTTTTTTTTTTTGAAGAATGTAGCTCATCTATTTATATGAGAATATGGGGTGGTGTATTTATGGTTATTTGAACCATTAAAGGAAAGAATATATATTTTTTTTAGTTAAGTGTATTTATACACACTTAAACTATTTAAGAAAAATATTTATTCATTTTAGGCAATTGTATATTTTTGATATATGGAAATATTTGATTTTATTTGATTTTTTTATTTTTTATTTAATAATTAAATTAAATTAATTATTAAATAAAATATGAGTCCAATTTATTTATGAACCTCCAAAATTTCCATGTCTACAGTATCACAACCGCATTGTTCCATTGTGCGCACACTGCCTAAGTTAACCTCTCACACGTTTGAAGTCTCACATCTGTGATGACTTACAGTATTGTTCTATTCAAATTTGTTTTCTAGTCCGATTTAGATTGAATCTTTTTGTTCTACTCCAACCATGATTTGTGGCTGACCTAGGTAGAAATTTGGGGCAATAAATACACTTTTATAGCCAAAAAAATTGAGTAATATAAGATTGAGTCATGGTTATCAAAACCGGCCCAATCCGGTCGGTCTAATTGAAAAAATTAAGAACCAAGTCTTAGGCTAGTTGGATTTTGCAAAGGAAACCAGAAAGCTTTCAGCCTATGCCCAAAATCGGCGAACCGGCTGATTTAAGAGGGAACTTGTGATCTGATTACGGTTCTTCCAGTTTGTCTGGTTGAAAATTATAGGGAAATAGTGCAAGTGACACTGCTGATTTGATCATATTGAAGAGAAATATTTTGCTCATTTAACCATTTTACCACTTGCACTTAGTATTTCAATTGTAAAGTAAATAAAATATGTAAGATATATTAAAAAAATATAAGATATATTAGATATAATATATATATATATATATATATTATTTACAATATTCATATATTCATTTCTATCATTTATTAGTATTGTATATTTTTTTATTAATAATATATATTTCTAAAAATTTTAGTATAAGTTACTTTATTAATATAAAAAATTATTTTAATTTAAAAGTAAATTATATATTTTAGTAATGATATTTTTTTGTTAAAAAGTTTATAATATTATATATATTATTTTAAGTTATAAATTAATTATTAATATAAATAATGGTATTTCTTGCTATTAATAATATTGGTAATATATATAAAAAATTTATTTTAATATCGACAAAACTATTCATATTATTTAAGAGTCATATGTACATATTCAATAAAGTTGAATTTTAATATTTGTATTTTCAATATTAATATGCAACATTTCAAAAGTTTTACATATAAATTATATTCTTAAATTATTTTAATTCATATAAAAAATATTATTTAAATTAACAAAAATGATATGTTAATCACTTTCTATCAATTTTGTGCATTACAAATGACTTTTAACAATTTTTTTTTTCTATTTTTACATGAGACATGTTATATTTTATAAAAATTTTAAGTAGATCGATTTAACATTAAACTCATGATCTGTTGTCTTTTCCAATTCAATGTTCGGATCGATTTTTACAACATTTGGATGAGTGATTAATGTGTAAAGCTATTAAAGATTTTAGATTTCATTTTTATTGGGTTGTGAGGCATTGTGTCTTTGTAAACTCCATTTCTTCATTTAAGAAATAGTAAAACTTCTCTCCTATAGATGTAGGCACAATTGACCGAAATACATATATTGCTTGTTTCTTTCTTGATTGTTGTTTATTTTCTCATTATTAAACTTGTTCTACAAAGCTACCTTTAGATTAGTGACCCTAATACTTAGACGAATGTTTTATGGCTATTTGGAGTTATATCCAATAAAACTATAAATACCATATTAAAATCTAAAAAAAAAAAAATAAAGCGAACATGCAACTTCACAAGCATATCATCACATTGCTTTTTATTTCTTCTCTGTTCATTATGTGGTTTACTGTTTTGTTTCTTCCACTGTTTTGTGGAATGTTCTTCTTTGCTTTTGTTCTCCTTTTTCCCAGGGACCAAAAGTGTACATTTTTTTTCAATTATATAGGCAAAAATTCTGTATTTTTAATCTCGTTTTTTGCATTTTTATTTTTACCAGTTTTTTTTCAAATATTAAATTTTATTGTGTATTTGACATGTTTTTCATTTAATTAAGACAGCAAATTATTATTTTTCACATTTTAAATATAAATTAATAATTTTATTAAATTGCATGACTACTATTAATCTTTATGCATGCATGCATTTATTTATTTTTAATCATTATTTAATTAACTTAATTACCAAAAAATTATGTAAAATTGAATTTAATTAATTTAATTGCCAAAGTAAACATTGGACAAACCTTAATTACAAAAAATTATGTAAACTTATATTTAATTAACTTAATTAAAATTATTTACTTTGATAAACATTGGGTAGATCTTTGGTAATTTTTAATTGAGAGATTGACTTGATGTTAGGTAAACTTTGGATAAATATTGGATAAATTTTAGATAAACCTTGTATAACTTCAATCGTGATAAATTTTCTTATAAATATTGGGTAAATCTGGGATATAACTTGAATAAATCTTAAATAAACCTTTTGTAACTTCAATTTTTATTAATTTTATGGTAAATCTCAGGTAAACTTTTGATAAATATTGGATAAATTTTAGATAAGCCTTATATAACTTCAAATTTCATTACTTTTGTAGTAAATCTTAAATAAATATCGATTAAACCTTAGGATAAGTTTTGGATAAACCTTTTAAAACTTTAATTTTTATTAATTTTTTTGGTAAATATTGGGTAAATATCGGATAATTCTTGGGTAAACTTTGAGTAATTATTAGGTAAATCTTCATTAAACATTGATAAATCTTATGAAACTTTAATTTTCATTAATTTTTTTGTAAATATTGGATATAACTTGAGTAAATATTAAGTAAATTTTTGATAAACTTTCTGTAATTTCAACTTTTATTAATTTTCTTGTAAACATTTGATATAACTTAAGTAAATATTGAGTAAATTTTTGATAAATCTTTTGTAAATTCAATTTTTATTAATTTTGTAGTAAACTTTAGGTCAATTTTGGGTAAATCTCGAGAAAACTTTGGATAAATATTGAGTAAATTTTGATTAAACTTTATGTAACTTCAAATTTCATTAATTTTGTAGTAAATCTTAAGTAAATATCGAGTAAACCTTGAGATAAATTTTGGATAAACCTTTTGTAACTTTAATTTTCATTAATTTTTTGGTAAATATTGGGTAAACTTCAAGTAAACTTTAATAAATCTTGAGTAAATCTTATGTGACTTCAACTTGCATTAATTTTCTTGTAAACATTGGGTATAACTTGAGTAAACTTTAAGTAAATCTTTGATAAGTCTTTTGTAATTTCAACTTTTATTAATTTTTTTTTAAATATTTAATGTAACTTAAGTAAATATTGAGTAAATCTTTGATAAATATTTTATAAATCCAATTTTCATTAATTTTGTAGTAAATTTTTGGTAAACTTTAGGCCAATTTTGAATAATTTTTTTATAAACCTCGATAAATATTGAGTAAATCTTGTAAAATTTCAACTTTTATTAATTTTCTGATAAATATTGGATAAATCCTTGGTATAATTTGAATAAAGTTTAAGTAAATTTTTTATAAAATTTTTGTAATTTTAATTTTTATTAATTTTGCAGTAAATTTTGGGTAAATTTCATATAAACCTTAGGTAAACTTTGATTTTTGGTATTTTTGAAAAAAAAACTGTATATATAATTTTTTTAAAAAAACACTTTGTGGGCAGCATTTTTATAAATACTTATCCATTTTTTTCTATTTTTGTAAAATTTCCTTTTTCCAATTCTTTTGGCTTGAGACAATAATCTTGTCTTGCTCTTATTTTGTGTATTTTGTGTATTAGTTTTATAGAGAATTTTTTTTTATTAACTTAGCCTTTTGGTTAAAGAGTTTTTCCTCACACTTTATCAATAAAATTATTTGCTTATAAAATAAATAAATAAATAAAAAGCTCCTAAAGATTGTGGCGCATTAATGTTTGTGATTTTCCGAATTTGTATAAGTGATGTGGAGAGTTGAGCACAAAAAGTTAGTGCTGAGAGCAATAATAATACCACAACTTTTTCAGTGGGTCTCATGCCATTTATTGTCTCTCAAAACAACACATAATCTGGTAATTGTCACTGTGATTGGGCTTTCTTTTTAGGGAAAAGTAAAATAAAAGATTCAAGTTCAACCACTATCTGTTGTTGGGTGGGCAATAATGAACAAGACAAGATAATACCATGTGAATCTAATATAATATTTACATGTTAGAACGAAGATTTATCGTATTCGTATTATAATTATATCAATTCGAAAAAAGCACAAAAATTATTATATTAAGTTTAGGTTGACTTGCTAATACAAAAAAATACTTTAATTCATTAATAATTGATGTCGTGTTATATTGTATTAACACATTTAACTCGACACGTTACAACCTATATACGTATTAACCTGATCGTGTTATACTAATTTTATAAGTTAATTGTGTTAAACGTATCATGTCATATTAATCCATTATTAATTGGATCATGTTCGTATTCAAATTTTAAACACAGTTAGCTTATTATGTTGTATTTATATTAACATTTATCATGTTATGGATATATCAAGACAAAACACGCACAATCCATTAATACTAATTACCACCCCTAAAATTCTGTTCCTCAAGGATTAATTGATTCTCACTCTCTTCCATTTATCATGTGCTTTAAGTAATTGTCATATATATATATACAGAGAGAGAGAGAGTAATTTGTACTTTATATATTCTTTTAATTATTTTTTTATGAAATATTTTATAGCAATTAATTTATGATTAATTTCTTATCTAGAGTTTAATTAGCTTCATGAATACGATATGATATATGATTTAATAAATATCTATGCTTATGTCATATTTTATATAAAAAATGACGTAATATTAAAACATGACAAATATAAGTAGATATGCACATATTAGGACAATTATATTTCATAAATTCTCTAAATATCTTATATTATTTTCTCTTTATTCTATTAATTTTATATTTTAAGTGCTAGAATTATCTCTACTGTTTTCATAATTTAAAAATATATTATTACATTAAAATAACAAGAAATAGGTAAAAAATGAAAAAAATAAATGTTAATACGGTATTAATTTTCTTTTAAGAAAAACATTTAATGTTGGGAAAAAATCTATAAAAAAAAACATAAAGCGAGACTGAGAAGAAATGAATGGAAGAAAATAACACCATGTTACCTATTTTATAGAAAATGAAAAACAATTACTACTAAGTTAATTAACGCAAATTAATAACAAGATTAACAAAATTACTTGGGAATAAGCTGAATTGAGTAAGTTGCTAACAGAATGAACTATAACTTAAACACTCCTCAACTGTCCAAATTGACTGTAACTACTTCTCAACTGTCCAAAGTTGGATGGGCTGGAACTTGTAATGACTAAGTTAAAGCTGCTTGTCTTTGAGCTGTCATAGTTATTGCTGTACATGGCTACGTTGTACTGCTTCCTATTACTCCTCCACCTGCTCAACCTTCCTTTCATTTTTTCTAAATTAACTTATCTTATACTGAACAATTGGCCCCAACTTATTTTATACTTTATTATATATAGTTGGACAGATAAAATATAAATACTTTAATATAAATTAGGTAGAAAAAGTGATACAAAAATATGCGAAATAAATAACATTTTTCTCTTATAAAATTATCAATTTCACATATCAAACACTTTTTAATGATTTTGGATTACCCAAAAACAAAGATAAGTAATTTCAATTTTGCTTATGTAGAAATGTCAGAGTCTGTGGTCCTTTGTGAATTTTCTGGCTCCCAGAATTGGAGTTATTTCTAGAAATTTATCTCATAGGAATGAGGGCTACGGAATAGCAACAAAAAATATTGATAAGACTTGCCGTTAAATGGAAGCAGAAGAAGGTAAGACTGGTTGCCACTACGTGAAATTCTATACAAAGAGTGACTATGATCCAAAACTGCACCGTTTGAGCCTTCTTTTTCAACTTTTAGTTTCACTTATGTAGACAAAGGATTGAGGTTTGGATCCCATATCTTACCGCCATTGTCACATTTCGAGATGATCCCACATTCGGAAGTTTAAAAGACATAAAAAGGGTTTATAATTATGTACAGCTAATTTTATATTGGTTTAAATTATTTTAAAATAATAGTGGATTCATGTATAAATACATCCAATTCTAATAATTACAATATTTACCGCTATACTAACTTGATTTCTTTTTTTAGTTTTTAATTTGATATTAAAATTAGTTTGACTACTTACATGATAAAATCATGAAGGGGAAAAGCAATATTTTTAATGCAGATTTGATGTAAAACAAAAATCTCATTGAAAGTAAAATCCACGGATTAAAATCATGATTTGCAGCATTATGAAGCAGACTACTATGAGCCCCACAGTTCAACTACACGTTATAAATTTTGCGACTAACTCTGCCTATAAAGATGGGATTCCCCAATTTATTGCACGTCCATCCAGCAAGAAGCTACCATGGAAACATGTGATCTTCTTCTTCGTTGCCTTCTTTTGATATCAGTTTTGGTAGCTGAAACTGAAGCTCAACCACATCAAAGACCTTTGAATAACTCTGTTACAGCAATTCTAGTTTTCGGAGACTCCACAGTGGATCCTGGCAACAATAACTATGTCGGAACCATGTTCAAGGGCAATTTCCCACCTTATGGAATTGATTTTCCCAATCAAGAACCCACCGGAAGGTTCACTAATGGACGCTTAGCCACTGATTTTGTCGGTAAGTTATTTTGATGATATCTCCCTTAATTATGACGGTTATTATGGATATATAATTGATTAATCCAGAAATACTTAGGTAGACTCGATATAACATGTTATTCTTATACTACTCTAATTACAAATTGACATACATTTAATTGTTTTTTTAATATTATTGGTTGATGTGAATAGAATTTGTATACATGTCGTAATATAATTAGATTATCTAAGTATTTCTCTCCATTAATCTTGTTGGTTTAACTAATTTCTTACAATATTGTGGGTCGACAGCTTCTTATGTTGGTGTTAAAGACTATGTGCCTCCATATTTGGACCCTACTCTAAGCATTGAAGAACTTATGACTGGAGTTAGTTTTGCCTCTGCAGGAAGTGGATTTGATCCTCTCACTCCCCAACTAAGCGTATCTATCTCTCTCTTCATTATCCTCGTTTTAGATTAATTATGAGTAAACTCATCCTTTTTGGCTTCTAAACTTTTCATGTTTGTTATGGTATTCAATATTTAGAACAAAAAAAAAAAAAAAAGTTAAAAATTAGGAGATTCAATAAAATAAACATGAAAAATTTAAGAGGTCGAATGAGCCATTTGCCATACAAAAGAGGCAATTATTTTCTTACATTTATAATAAAGGTGTTAAACTCTCAAATATCTGTGTATAGTTGCGAGAAGAATTAAACTTGAAATTTCCTCTAATTCTCACATGTGAGAATACCAAGCAAGTAATCTTTTAATTGTTTTTTTTAAAATTTTTTCTAAACTATTTTTCTCAAATATATTTTTAAAAAAGGTATTTATTTACTTGTTTCTTTCTAAAACCAATTTTTAAAATTTAAAAGTAAAAAATAAAATCAGAAGCGATTTTTTTTAAAATGCAATATTGCAAAACAAAAACTAATTATAATTAGTCATTCATTCTTCGTTAACACCTTAAAATTCAATAGTAGAAGAACGACACAGAGAAATTAAATTTGATTAATCCTTGCATGATTTTTAATGGGGGAGGAAATTGGCACACTAACTTCAGTGGGTTTTGATTTTGGACAGAATGTGATAGATATCCCAAAGCAAGTGGAGTATTTCAAAGAATACAAGAAAAGGCTAGAATCAGCAATTGGAAAAGAAAGAACAGAAAATCACTTAGAGAAAGCATTATACATAGTGAGCGCAGGCACAAATGATTTTGTTATTAATTATTTTACTCTACCCACTCGAAGAAAGACCTTCACCATTCTAGCCTACCAGCAGTTCATCTTACATAAAACTCTGCAATTGCTCCAGGTTTGCCCCATTAATATTTTTTAATAAATTTTATTTTTTGCCCATTTGAATTTGTTTTCTAATAAATTTTTAAATAGATCCAGTTTATCATATTATCTATAAATTAATACAACCATACGGTAATATATTTTTAAACCAACCAATATAAATAAAATAACTAAAGAATTAATTCTTATGCATTGTTGTTGTCTCTCTTTTTTTTTAAAAAAATATTTTATTGGAGGAGTCCTTTTATATATATACATATATATATTGCCTTCTACCTTTGACACGTATTCTATTTTGTATGTGGGTCCCATAGCATTGAAATGGTTTAAATATAATAAAAATAATAATTGAAAAAGTAATGAAATAAATATTTCTAATTTTTTTTCGGTGATAAAAAATATCTTATACTGACATACATAAATATTTCCTTTTCCTTTTTTTTTTTTCTTTTTCAAAAAACTAAAATTCAAATTAGGTTTAAAATTACTTAAAATACATTAATTATTTTTTTTTTTTGTAATTTTCTGAAATTATACATGGAGTTTGTTATATTTGTTAATTGGATGAAATGTAGGATTTGTTTGATGAAGGAGCAAGAAGAATAACAACGATAGGATTACCTCCAATGGGTTGTTTGCCTGTTGTAATAACCCTTTTCTCTCATAATGCCATTTTAGAACGTGGCTGCATTGATCGCTATTCCTCCGTTGCAAGAGAATTCAATCATATGCTTGAAAATGAAATAAATCAAATGCAAAATAGATTAGCCAAACATGGCGCTAGGATTGCATTTGGCGATGTTTATGTATCTTTCACCGACTTGATCCGAGGCCCTGCAAGCTCTGGTAAGTATATATATATATATATATATATATATATATTAGTTCTAATCACATGTCACAGCAGCATCACGTCAGATAAATGAGCTAATTAATTGAACCCAAATTTGAATAATTACAGTGGAATAATTAATATAAATATAGGCATAAATTGTATGCAGTTCCTGTAATTTGTCCTTTTTTTTTCAAACTGTTTATTTGATATGTTTTTATCATATTTGTTCTTTTATTTTTGGATCATATTATTACCTCTTAAATTTGAAAAATGATATAATACTACCTCAATTTGCTAACGTGACAATAATATTTTTTAATTCTCTTCAATTACTACATTAGCAAATTGTGGTGCGATGATTGACTAATAATATGATCCAAAAATAATATTTTTGAAAAAATGAATAAATTAGAGAAACACCATATGCTTAACCCTAAAAAGTACATGCGTCATTATGCACCAAAAATAAGTACAAAAAGCAAAGTGATCATATTAATTTAATTTACTATTTAATATGGATTTTTAATAGATATATATATATATATATAATTTTTTTTTTTCCTTTTGAAGCATTTGATGAGGTGAACAGTGGATGCTGTGGAACGGGTTATCTAGAAGCAGGAATACTATGCAATCCAAAGACATATGTATGCCCAAATCGATTCAAATATGTATTTTGGGATGCAATTCATCCATCTGAGAGGACTTACTACGACCTTTTTCAGTCCATGCGTTCTGTAATTGATTCTTTAATCAGCGACCCTTAATAGTTTAATTAATTTTGTGAAAATTTATCTGAATATTATGATTTATTTTCAAAAAATCCTTATTTTCCTATATTGAAAATTTTTTGCTCCAGAACTATGTATAATGAAAATGTATAACTCATCATATGGAAACTTTATGTAGTGAAATTACACAAATGTCTTCTCACTACTATAACTTTTTTTTTTTTTTTTACAATCCAAAAATTGTTGGTTAATCTGAATTCATACTACACAGATCCATTAAGGGAGTAAAGCTTCATTTCTCAAATTTTAAACGTACTTTATACTCAAAATTCAAATTCGAGATATCTGATTAATGGATAATTTGCTCATTATAATTCATAATTTTATATTTAGTAACTCAAATCTAAGTGGAAAATAAAGAAATATAATTCCAAGAGCAATCTTTATTAATCAATATGTTCATAGGCCATTCATTCTACTTAGAGAATTTTTCAAAAATGTCAAAAAACTTCTAAAATCTTACAACAATACCTCCACCCCAAAAGCGGTAAAAAATATTGCAAAACCACCTAAACTCAAAAAATTACTTCAAAGTATACGAAAAAGTACACATTCGGTATATCTCTAATATACATTAGGTATATCTTGGTTCGAAGATGACTTTAGATATACTTTAATTCGATATATCTTGAGAATATTTTGGGAGTTCCTTATAAATTTTTTGGGAACACCACTAAAAATATCTTGGAAATATCTATTTTTTTATAAGCAGCATAATTTTATTAAAAAAGGAAAGCCATCTTGAGCGAAGAACTCAAGATGATGAAAAGAGCCTGCCTAAAAACTAATACATCAAAAAAGTAGCAAGAACAAGCCTTATGCTTTAGCCTTAGAGACATGAAGAAAAAGAAAAGCAACTACGAAGGGAGCACAACTAGAATTAAAATCAATCAAAGGAAAAACAAATAGAAGAAGCCAAAGAGAACAGAAGAAAAAATATAGAACTTCACCCAAGCAATGAAGCTATCCAAACATGTTACTCCTTGTTTTGCCAAAGAGTCTACCATTGAGTTGTTTTCTTTTCTAGTATGGACAAAGGAAATAGATCCTAACTTTTATTTATAACACTCAATAAGACAGAACTCTTTATGCAGAAGCTAAGGCTTAAATTTATCCACATTTGATGAATCAAATTCAAAAATGATATTAGGGAAATAACAATCTTCTTTATCAGCAGTAATCTGTAGTGCATATCTAATTGCTACATCTTCAACAGCATTAGAATCAAGAATTCCGCATGACAAGGAGAATAAACAGATAACCTTACTCGTAATTTCCTTTAACACGCCCCTAACACGAACCGAGTTTACCGGGAGATGAGTCATATGTTTTCCATCTCACAAAATCAGATGGTCATGCAATCCATCCAAAAGAAGGAGGTCATATTTTTGGCTTAGGATGATAAAGTTTAATAGCTTCCACTCCCAAAAGAATTCCTTGGTTTTGTAAAACACCATCATCCCCAATAGCTCACAACCAAGCTTTAAATCTAAAGATTGTAATAAAGAAGAGGTTTTCAGTGTATAGAGCTTTCCCATTGAAGACCACCTCATTACGTTCCTTCTAAATATAGCAAAGAATAGCATGAAAGATGATAACCTATAGCTTCTTCTGAAGAGAACCCAAAACAAGGAAAACCTACTAGTCAACTGACTCACCCAAAGATTTAGGCATAACCCAAGAAATATCTACCAAGCGCAAAATTTATACTATAAAAAGGAACCAAAAAGGAATAATACAAACAAATGATCCATAAATTCCAAAGCATTGTCGCACAAAATGCAGGAGCTATTTTGGCTAGAGATAATACCTTTAGCACATAGAGCATCTTTTGTATTTAACCTGTTAAGAATAGCTAACTACGAGAAAATCTCCACCTTTGGTGTGACAAGAGATTTCCATATCCTAGCCATATGGGAGATGGAAGACCTAGGGCTCAGAAAAGATATACCAGCAACAACAGTTTTGATAGAATAGGATCAATTGGGGTTATGAGTCTAAACAAGCTTATAACAATTATAAGGGAAAATATGGCTCTCTAAAACAAAACTCAACAAAAGAACACAATGCTCAACTTCCCAAGACTGAAGCTGCTTATTCCATAAAAAAAAAAAAACCATTCCCATTTAAATCCATCCTAAAATCTCATGTTTTTAATTAGAGCATTTTGATCTAGGAAAATGCTAAAAAGCCTGGGAAATCATTCAGATAAAGGAGTTTCAAAAATTCATCTGTCTAACTAAAATTTATAACTCTCTCCATTACTATCTAAAAACTTAAGACCATTTTTAAAAGGGGGAAGAGACTGTAAATGCCATATATCTTTCCAAATTAGAGAGAAATGGTATGAAGATACTGTAGAAGAAAGCCTAAAGCAAGTATCAATCTTGTATTTGTCTAAAATTATTTTGAATCATAGGTTATCATCTAAAGATTCATGTCTGATATGCCAAAGCCACTTAAAAAGAAGAGCTTTATTTTTATCCAACCGGGAACCAACCTTAAAACCTCCCATATGTTTAGGTAATTGAATGATGTCCCTATTTAATATTATAAAGCTTTCTTTTTTCTTTTAGGATCCTTCCCATAATTGATCTGTGAAGCAACTAAATTTGGGAGATGGAAAAGGGACAAATAGTAAATGGGAAGGCTATTTAGAGAAACCTTAACAGAGTTAGCCTGCCCTAAAAGATAAGAATCTAGTTTTCTAAGAAGCAAGCTTTTTTTTAATCTTCAAAATTATAGGTTCCTAAATAGCTTTGCTTTTAGGATTTACTCTAATAGGGATACTTGAGTAGTTAAAAGGCAAAGATGAAAAATTGTATCGAAGAAGATCAACAACATTTCTTACCCAAGCTTCTTCCATATTCAAGCCAATGATATCACTTTTCTTGAAATTGATATGCCATCCAAATATAAAAGAAAAACATTTAAGCAACTGCTTCACATTAAGCAGGTCAATCAAGTCAACCTTGCAAAATAACAGGGTATCTTCTACATATTGAAGATGAGATATCTTTGGAGAATCCGGTGCATAAGGAATTCCATAAAAAATACCAGAATAGGAGGTTTTTTTAAGCATCACAGTTAAACCTTCAACTGCTATTACAAAGAGAAGAAGGGATATAAGGTCACCTTGATGCAAACTCCTTTATAGTTTGATCTCATCAGTTGGGCTTCCATTCACAAGAAAGGAGACTTTGGCCGATGAAATGCACTCTTGAATCCAACGTCTCCAGTGAATACCAAAGTTCATTTGAGACATAATAGAATCCATGTAATTCCAATTAAGGTTATTAAAAGCCTTGTGAAAACAAGCTTGAAGAGAATCCCACCAATGCCAGATTTTTTGAAATAATGGATAAATTCATTAGTCATAAGGACACTATCGAAAATGTTCCTAATAGATAAAAAGGCACTTTGTTGCACATCAACAATATATGATATGACATTGTGTAGCCTGTTAGCCAAGATTTTTGAAATGATCTTGTACAAGTTTCTGATAAGACTGATAGGATGAAAATCAAACACCTCTATAGCCCCTTCAGTATTTGGAATTAAAGTAACAAAGGACAAAGAGATCTCACTGAGCAACTTACCAAAGGAGAAGAGAAAATCTACAAGTTCCATAATATCAAAGCAAATAAATTCCCAAACTGCCTTGAAGAAAGAGAAATTCAAACCATCCTGTCCCGGGGCCTTGCCTCTTTCACAGGACTATTCTAATGATATGCATTTTCTATAGACAACTTCTTAAGTTCAAATGAAACAAGAGAAGGCCTGGCAAAGGAAACCTTATTGAAGATTGATTTGTATTAATCTAGAATACTATAATGAATGTCCTTAGAGGAAGTGAAATCACCATCCTCAGTAGATATAAGACCAATGAAGTTACATCTTCCTCTATCAAATGCAGATAGATGAAATAATTTGATGTTTTTGTTCCCTTCTTTGCACCACAGAGCTCTAGATTTTTGTCACCAAAGAGATTCCTTCTGGTGCATCTTAGCCTATAGATCTTTCTAGACTAAGCATCCTCTACACAGAAGCAAAGTTCTAAAAGTAATATTAAGAGACGAATTTTCTAACTCTAAGTCAACCTTATCCAGATCATATTCTAGAAATTCAATAAAGCAATAAAGATTACCAAAAATAGTATGATTCCAAGTCATAAGACAACTCTTTAGCATTTTCAATTTCTGAAAAATAGATGGGCCTCTATTGGTATTAATAGAGAAACCCTACCACTAAGATTTTACCATACTGATGAAACTAGGCTCTTGCAACCAGCAATTAAGAAACTTAAAAGGTCCCTAATTAATAACTTGAGAAGACAACATAATAGGACAATAGTCTAATAAGGCTTTCATAAGAGCTTATTGCTTTGAGGTGGGGAAAGAGAGAGCTTAAGACGAAGTAATGAAAAATCTATCAATTCTACTATGATCGAAAGAATTACCCTAAGTGAACTTCTTTCTAATAAATGGAAGATCTATAAGATGGGTATTGTTCACAAGAGCTTGGAATTCCAGAGAAGGAAGGCAAGGACTAGAGGCAATAAAGCTTATATCGTCAATTAGCAAAGCAGTATTAAAACCCCTAGTAAGTAATATGGGTAAATCATATAACATGATAAGAGCTTCCAATTTGGACTAAACAGACTTATGTTCAAGAGATGAACATGGGGCACACATAGTAATAAGAAGACATCTCAACTTATTTTGGATTATAGTACTTTCATCGATAATCCAATAATTCCCTTTATGAATATTATTAATTAGAAGAAAAGATAAGTCTTATATCATCATAACATCATTCGAAGCACTAGAAGATGGGATAAAATCCCAACCAACTAATCCTCTGCCTCAAATTTGACTGATAACTTTACTATTTACATTAGATAATTTGGATTCTTACAGCATGATCATACCTACAAATTTCTATTTGACTAATCTAGCCATCATTTTCTATTTCACTACACACCCCAAGCCTTCTAACATTACAACTGACAAAAATCATAACAAAACCTATCAAAAAGTAGGAAAAAAGAAAAGGAAAGAGACTTACTGGTGTTTGCCCGCTTATTCTCATCATTTGAGCTCTTCAGAATCATTAAATTTAAGGTGCTCCAGCAATACACTTTTGTTATTGCCCACAACCATCCCTATCTGAGTACTAAGGGCTAAATTCTTTTATGTCTCCTCAGTGAAGATAGAATCAGTATTATCAGTGGGAATGAGAGACAAAAAAATTTATCTTTGTTCATATTCGTAATTCCACTACCAGAGATGGATACAATGTCAACTAGAGATAAAGAGACATTTTGCTATGAATTTGAAAACTTGATAGCCTGATGTTTGGATAAGACTGTTGATAATTTCTTTTTCATCTTCTTTTTTCTAAAACAAGACACAAGAAGATTGCATGGTTTCTGCAACAAAGTAAGCTTTATAACACTTTTCTTCCATGTACCAATCATATGAGGTTTATCATTTGCTTTGCTCTCTTTCCCATTGGAAATACCCAAAGCCCAAGCTTGCTTAGAACCTTCAGATAAAGATTTGACGCTGACATGAGATGACAGGACAAGATTGGGTGAAACAAAGGATAAAATAGGAGGTAAAAGAGAACAGTTGTGCCAAGGAGGTAATGGTAAAATGGAAAGGCAAACATCCTACATGAAGGAAAATTGATAGGGTTCAGATGCAAGAGGCTTTAGCAAGGATTGGGAAGAACCAGGTCTGGTTAAAGAAGAAACAAGTGGGACCTAATGAAAAAGTAAAGATGGTGTTTGATAAATGGGGGAAAAGACCAAGATAGATGGACTGTGTAAAGGCCTAAACCGTTTATTTTTAGATTTAGGATAATGGGTTAGGCTATATCTGATAGGAGAAGAGGAAAATGAGGCATGGACATTAGCACGATTTAAAAAGGTTTTTAGATACAGGGTTGGGTTGGGCCTTATAAAGGAAGGATTAGAAGTTGGGTAAAGAGGGTTGAATGTAGAAGTTGAGACATAGATGTTGGGCCTGGGGAAGCAAGCTAAATCAAAAGGCCTAAAAGATAGATCACGCATATTAGAGTGGGGATGAAAAGAAAAAGAAGGCTTACCAAGTTCCACATCTAAATAATAAGGCTTAGAGGTTAGGGGTAGCTATTGGGAGTTGTGATCTTTCAAATAGTCAATAGGAACATCATTGTTTCTCATAGGAAAAGAGGTTCCTCGAGCTAATGTGACACCAATCACTTTTCCTTAGTCTTCAAAAATTGAATCAAAGACAAAAGATGACTTTTTATCTGCCTTTTTAATGTCGTTAGCTGTGGAGTTTTTCGAATCAACAGAACAATTTAACAAAGCGGTATTTCTATATAATACTGAATAATCCAAGAAGGCTTCCTTACGGACTTTAACAGAGAAAGAATGACCTTTAATAATCAGATTAACTTAACCCCTTATAAAGTTTGTCATATAGGTACAAATGAGAATTTTGCCATAATAGAAAGAGATCATATTTTTTTAGAATCGTCCATTGTAACAAATGATCCCCAGAGATTCAATACCCAAAAAAACAACAGATCACCAAGCATGAACCGGCACACCATAGCATCGTATCGAGGTATATCCTTTCGAACAAACAATTGAGGAATCCCACTTTTCAACCAAATCAAACCAGTGAAGAAGCCCTTCTCTGTTATCATGAATCCAAGAATCTTTATAAATAAAAGCAGAAGGAGTGAACAAATACATATTCTCACCCATATGTCTACAAATAATATTAGCAAAACATTGTCCATACAACATTTCATTAAAGGAATCACATAAGATATGTTTTTTGGCATAGCCAATATAGCTATTTTGAAGCCAATTATCATTCACAACTAGATTATCAAAGATGAGTTGCGAGGAAATAATCATCGAATTGTTAGCTTTATGAGAGGAACCATTTACCATATATGAGAAAGACCTCTTATCTCTTAAAGAGGAATGATAGAAGAAATTGACTTTTTTGCTCAAAAACGTGGATTATGTAGTGAATCTATTATTTTTGGCTCTTTAGACTTAAGTTGAAACTTACCTAGCCAGGCATTGTTCAATTTTTGTATCATCTCCTCCACTCTACCATCTTTAATAATATGAACAAAATCATACCTTTTTCCATATTTGCTGAGATTACAGGTAATAAAAGCTTGAAAGAAATTACAATGGCGTGCAAAAATTTTTCTTAACCTAAAGGTAGGCCATAACAGAGGAAGATTGTTGATGAAGAGATTGACTACAAAAAAATTTAAAGGATCTATTAAAGGTTTAAGTGAGATATTAGGGTCGATGGGAGGAGGGCTCATGGTGGTAGTCATCTTATGCCAACACTACCACTTACTCTACTTTTTGGCATGTTTAAAAGAGTAGTAGTTATTAAAATTGTATCTTGGGAATATTTTGGGAAGTCTTTTAGAATACCTTAGAAATATCTTGGGAAGTCCTTGAGAATACATTAGGAATACTTTGATAATCTTCTCCAAAAAAAAAAGAAGAAAAATAATAATAAGAATATATTAAATAACATAATAATTAATACCACTAAAAAATAGGAGAAAGTTAAAAAAAAATAGGTATGTGGTTTTCGACTTTTGCAACTTTAAGTATATAATATTTGTTTTATGCAAAATGAATACTGTGATTTAGTCGTTAGCAATTTTAAGTACATACTTTTAACGGCATTGAAAAAATCCAAGGGAAAGTTCAAAAAAAGCATGTGGTTTTCGACTTTTGTAACTTTAAGTATGTAATATTTTTTTATACAAAATTGATATTGTGGTTTGTACCATTAGCAAATTTAAATGTATTCTTCTAATACTCGAAAGCACAAAAAGGAGAAAAGTAAAACTTTCGAAGTAATTTTAGATGACTCTAGTGCTGAAAAATCATGTGATGACATGATGTATGTTATTGAAAAGCTTATGCATAAATGTGAAAAATATTCTTCTAGAATTAGTTTACTTAAAAAAGTAGTTAGAACTTCATAACAGAGAACTTAAGAAATCAAAAAATTCTAATGAAAAGTTAACTAAATCTTTAAATGAATACAATTCTACTAAGGATAAAGTTTTAAATTATCATGTCAAACTTGTTGAGAAAAATGTATTATTAGAAAAAGAAGTTAATAGTTTCAAGAATTCTATTTATAGATTCAACAAGGAGAAGGAAATCTTTGTTGAGATTGTTGCTATTAATTTTATCCCTTCTCAATTTAAAAATATGGAATTAGCAACTTCATCACTTGAATCACTAGAGTCATCCCAAGTTGCTTTGAAGACTTTCTTCTTCTTCTTTTTCTTCTTATCCTTCTAAATATACTTAAAATTGCTAATAGCATAAACTACAGTATCCATTTTGCACACAAAAAATACCACATACTTAAAGTTGTAAAATTTGAAAATCACATGCTTATTTTTTAAACTTTTCCCTAGATTTTTTTAATGATGTTAAAGATATATACTTAAAATTGCTAACGGTACAAACCACAATATGCATTTAAAAAAAAAAAAAAAAAAAGATCACATATTTAAATTTGCAAAAATTGAAACAAGCCTATAATCCAGCATTTTGAATTGAGCGGCATAAAATCACCACAATTTTTAGCCAAACCATAACCATAAGAGCTTTGTAACCGTTAATGGACTAAAGACTTATCCAAGTATTATCATAAATTATTATCCTAAATTCCTAACCAACTTGACCCCATCAATTGTGTGCCAAGTTTTGGTGGAGTATCCCAAGCACCTGGTTTAATTATCGTTCTGATTGTGGCAATGTGAAAATGATTTTCGCTTGAGATTTTATTATCAACTTTCATTAAACCAGTTTAAAATTCAGGATTTCATTTGGGATTGAAGGGAGAAGGGTTTCATTTTGGTTCCAACCCAATCCTGCTTGAGATTCCGCTTCCACCAACTCATCTTCCTTCGAAGGAGGTGTTACGGTGGTGCTTATTTTGCAAAGAAGAATTAAGAACGACGAAGGCTGCCGCCGATGGAGAAAAAGAGACCTCCATGCTGAAGGTGTGACCCACCAAAACATCCATTTTTAATCGAAACTTCATATAAATTAAGGCAGTGGAAAGATATTCAACAGAAAAAAAAAAAAAAACTACAACAAATTCTCTCAACCTTCTCTTCGTCTCGTCTTTTTCCTGAGCTTGTAGAATACAGTTGAAAATAGAAAATGAAAAAAAGTCAAATTGAAAACTGAATTTCACAAAAATGAAAAAAAAAAAAAAAAAAGAAAAGAAAAGTGAGGATATTTTTTGGAAAAAACAAAGTAAATAGTCAGGGAAATTTCCTCTTCTACTTATTCCATCATGATTTTGGACCACACAAATTAATCTTCAAATCAGCCCACTTAAAGGGAAAAGTTTATTTTTCTTAGGGATTTTTATAAAAGTGCAAAAAACCGCTTAAAATACAGCCCCATAAATATTTTTTCAAAAAAAAAAAAAAAGGCTAATATTTTTTCAACAATAATGGCAGTGCTAAAAAAATTACCAAAATACAAGGCTTATTAGAGGTTCACCATAAAATTTTTTAAAAAAATTAAAGTTATAAAATATTTATTAAAGATTTAATTAAAATTTAATCAAGTTATATATAATACTTATAAAAAAAAATTAATGAAAATTAAAGTTACACAATATTTATTCAAAATTTACCAAGTCTATTAAGAATTATATAAAATTTACTAAAAATTTATCCAAAATTTATTCAAAGTTTACCATAAAATTAATGAAAATTGAAATTACAAAAAGTTAAACTTTACTCAAATTATATCCAACATTTAGCCAATCTTTACAAAAAAAAAAATAATAATTAAAGTTGAAGACTTACTCAAATTTTAGCAAAATTTACTAAAAGTTTACACAAAATTTACCACAAATTTACACAAAATTTACTACAAAATTAATAAAAATTGAAAATACAAAAGGTTTATCAAAAATTTACTTAAAATTTACTCAAATTATATCCAACATTATAATTTACAAAAAAAAAAAATTATATCCAAAATTATAATTTTACTCAAATTATATCCAACATTTAGCCAATCTTTACAAAAAAAAAAAAATTAATTAAAGTTGAAGACTTACTCAAATTTTAGCAAAATTTACTAAAAGTTTACACAAAATTTACTACAAAATTAATAAAAATTGAAAATACAAAAAGTTTATCAAAAATTTACTTAAAATTTACTCAAATTATACCAATATTTATCCAATTTTTACAAAAAAATTAAAATTACACATAATTTACTCAAAATTTATCAAAATTTACATAAAAATTACACAAATTTATCTGAAATTTATCCAAAATTTATTAAATATTTACCAAAAGTGTTACCCAATATTTAACTGAATTTACCAAGAGTCACTCAATTTTACCAAAGAGTTTACCAAAGAATCCTCAAAGTTTGTCCAAATATTTGTCAAAAGTTTATACAAAGTTTATCTAAAAATCTAGCTAAAGGTTTAACAAAATAAATAATTTTAATTAAATTAATTAAATACAAATTTATATATTTTTTTATAATTGAAATTTACCTAAAATTTATTTTGATAATTAAATTAATTAAATATAAATTTACTTATTTTTTTTACTGATTAAATTAATTAAACAATGATTGAAAATAAATAAATTAATGCATGCATAAAAACAATTGGTAACTATATAAATTAAATAAATTCTTAATTCATATTTAAAATGTAAAAATTGACCATTTTCTATTTAAAATATATGAAAAAATATGCTAAATATACAGTAAATCTAAAAAAAAGGAAAAATCAATAAAAATAAAAATTCATAAAATTAGAACGAAAATACGAAGATATCTTCGGTAAAATTCAAAAAACTCTGAATTTCCAGTGTTGCGTGTAATTTCCTTATTTTTTTTCTTTTGGATCTATTGTTCACGAATTTTCAGTTCATTTAATTTTGGTCTTTAATTTTACTCAAGTCCATTAACATAATTTATTCTGCTCACTCATCCTGAAGCCCCAAAAATCTGGATGGAAACGCAAATCGAATCAGACCTAAACCTAATTCATCATTCAGAATCAGAAGAGGATTTTATTGACAATATAACCACTGGACTTTCCACACTCATAATCAATATCTTGAAAAAACAATAAACACACACTGCCAAAGAAAAACATCAACACTAGGAGTTAGCATTCGGTAAAACTGAACCGAAAAAACCATAAACCGAGTCTTGAAGCCTTATCGCAAGATTCCTTCATTAAGAGATTTGATAGCTTCGACCGCAATGATCTGATACATTTTTTCAGTTGGATGAACTGCATCCCAAAATGCATACTTTGATGCATCTTTGCATGTGCTCATCCCTTTACATGAATCGCCATATTCTACTGTTCCTGATCCACAGCAACCCTTCGAAGATTCCAAAAAACCTTACAGAAAATATGAATATAAATATTAATTTTTAAAATATTACCTTGATTCAAAAATATAAGTATAAACCTACCAAGTAAAAATTTCAGTCAAATTTAAAAAAAAATACTAAATTAATACAAAAAAAAAATTATTGCACAAACTGAATCTATGTAGACCAAATTAATAAAAAATTATCATATAAATTATTTTGTAAATGTGATACTATTTCATTGATTTATTTTATATAGATTCTTTGTATGTAAAAATTTTCTATTAGTGCACTAACCATAGTCTTGGGGTCTGTGTACGGCATTTTTAATGATAGAATAGCAATCAACATATGCATCTTTAATCCCCAAGGTTTGCCTGAGCATGATGAGCTTCTGTTTGATCTTAGAATTGAAGGTGAAGGAAACTTGATTATAACTTTCCACACAATTCTTTTCATTCTTTAGTGCCTTCACAAGTGGCATGCAACCCAATGGAGGAACTCCAACAATTATCAGTCTCTTGGCTCCCAGTCTATGCATTTCCTGCAACCAAACACAAACATCAAATTAATATTGAGAAAGCACATGGCGGTAGTCTGATATATATTAATGGTAAAATTTAATTGAGTACCTAACCTCTTAAAGACATCTTTTCCTTAAAAAAAAGAAAAAGGTTCAAAAAGACCTAATTAATACAGGAAGGACTTTGAATAAAATTTTCAAAATTTCTAAAACTTATATTAATTTGAAATATATTAAAAAAAACAATATTAATTATTATTTTTTTATTTGTGAGGAGGTCCAGAGGGTTGTAGACTACACATTAGGAGTAGTGATCATCCTCTTGCAATTATCATAAAAGTGTTAAACTTCCATCGATGTTGATGGATCATGGCTTGAAGACTTGAGTTAAAAACGTCTCATGATTCTCATAATTGATATATTGGTTCTTATTTATTAATATTTAGTAATAAAGCATATCAAATAAAGACATATTATAAAATTTAATAATACTTTTTAAAAAAAGTATAATTTTGAGATAGATAAAAAATAAATATTTTTTTAAAGCATATAAAGAGTATTAAATGAACTATTTGATAATCGATTGCTTGAATGCTCCAAAAATCTATAAACGGAAAGAGAAAAAAAATACCTTGAAGTTGTGGACCATACGAGACACCAAATAATCTTGGTATTGCTCTATAGTGAATTGGGATGGGCGAGTTGGATCTAAGTAGTAATTTTGAAGAAAATCATTAGTGCCCATACTCATAACGAAGATTGCATTTCTTATGGTATTTTCTGCATTCTTCTCTCCTACTAACCGACTCAGTTGGAGTTTGTAGTGCCTCAAATACTCTATCTGCTTGGACACTGCTAACACATTCTAAATCCCACCCCCCCAAAAAGGAAAAAAAAAAGGAAAATAAATTAGAAGGGTAAAAAATAATTTTACTCAAAATTAAAAATAGTACTACATTATTCAATTTATTTTAAACCACATAATCCCAACTATATTAAAATACTAGTATTTTAATATAGATTGGACAACTGAAGTAGATAGACTAATAAAATATACAAGAAATTTGAGTAAATTGGACAAAAAAGGAACAGGTGAAATAAATAGCATTTTTAAAATCTAATTAGAAGGGTATAAATTAATAATTAGGGGCTTACTGAGATATTTGCAGTGAAGTCATCGTAACCAGAAGCAGCAGAAGCAAAACTAACTCCATATTTCAAATCTGTTGGCTTTAAATTTGGGTCCAGAAAGGCTGGAATTGCCTTTACATAACCAATAACCTCAGCTAGGAAATGGAAAGTTATTAATTAGCAGTCTTAATCAAGGTCAACATTAATTTCCTTTTTAGCTAAGCTCAAATGTGCTATATAGTAACACAAATTAATTCAACTTTATCTGATTCTTCCAATATTAGGCTAGTAGTTAATTTGATAGTCGAAATCTCTATCATGCCAAGTATTCAATCATTGTCAACTGCAACATACTAAAGAAAGGGTTTTTAAATAATAATAGTAATAAAAGGGAAATTTCTATATTTCATACTTGTCATTAAATTAAACACTAATTTATAATGCAAATGGTATGATATAATGGTTCAAACGTTTATATACACAAAATCAAGTTGTGATTTAATTGGTAGTTTTATTTGTGGGAATTTTAATAGGTCTCGAGATTGAGTCTCGTAATCGCCGGCATTTATGATTTTATACATTAATAGTAAGTGCAAGAAAATTACTATCTAAATTGCATGCATGTGGTAGTTGGATGAATAGTAACTAAAATGAACCGAAAAAAAAAAAATAGGGAGGGGTACCAATTAACCCACCTACTTCCCTGCCAAATCTTACATTTTATGGTGTACAGCCCATAAGCTATACACAGCTTTGTGCCAACAAAATTCAATGGCATCCCTCCCATTTATAGCAACATATAACAAGCTCAATGAACAACACAGTTTATATATAAGCATATGTTATACATAGACTTAAATCACAAAGCACGGGTCCATTTATGGCTTCATGTATATAGACTGAATCAGTGATAGAATATCATATAAACTTAATTATTTTTTTTAGTAAGGGAGGTCCGACTGAATCAGTGATAAAATGTCATAAGTTAATGAATAATTATTTAACGTGCATGATATTCTATCATTGACTTGATCTATTAGTAAAGTCATCAATAAATTGAGTACGTGGAAAAGGAACAAAGTTCAGAAACTTCAACGTACCTATGAAATCTGTGGCGAGTCTTCCATTACTGAACCTCCCAGTAGGGTGGCCGTTAAAGAAGTCCTTTCCATAAGGAAGGAAGTTGCCTTTCATGGCGGTCGGAAGACGGTTGTTATTGCCACTATCCACACTTGAATCTCCAAATACTAAAACACATGTTACATTATGTCTAGCTGCTATTTGCCTCACTTCATGAATGTCCACTGCCCTTGATGGCATTGTCATCAATGCCATTACTACAAAAATTATCATCACTCTTTCCCTTGAAATAATTCTCATTCTTTCTTATATTTTTTTTTTTTTTGCTGAAGAATATAAGAGAACTTTGAGAATGAAGAGAATGCGTGAGAGATATATATACATATATATATATATATATATATATATGCTAAAAATCTCTGCTTCAATTCATGCTCATATTAAATAGAGAGAGATCGATTTGGTTGTGTTAGTTGAACATTTAACATGTGTCACGTTATGATTGCTGGGGTGGTTTCGTGCAGTTTGAAGCAAAGCCAAAGCAATCAATTTTAGCCAGTAGGGGTGCAGTTGTCTAATTTACAGTCAACAATTTCACCTGCATCATTTTTCCAGTGTTCTTGAATCAGCCAGTCCGAATTAAGTCAAAAACAGAATAAGCAAAATTTAATAAAAAGGTGAGGCTCAAATTTGATATTATACTTCAGTTAGGTAGAAAATTTTTGGGTTATGTTGAAAATATAATTTACCTCTAATGAGATTAGCTGTTTTTATTCAAGCATTATAAAAAGTATTTAAATTTTATAATTAATATGAAGTGGTTGGGCTACATAGAGGATATTTGTCTTTTTGCTCAATATATAGATGTTAATTTTTCATTAATATTAAAATATGATGGCAAAAAATTTCCGACTCAAAACTTCTCATAATTATAACAAATGAGAATATAAATTAAATTACCTCTTAAACGGCAATATCATATGATTTATTTTATGAATATCTAGAATAAAAATAAAATTTTGGTCAAGTCAATTGAATCATGAACTAATTTTGAATCGATTTTAATTTTGATCCTATTGTTAAAATTAAATTGCCTGAGAAATTAAAACATTTTCATTCCATTCTTTGTTATAATACAAATCATTACTTTACTTTTTTTTTTTTTTTTTGAAAAATTACTATTTACTTTTTATGGTTTGACATATTATGCTAGTATCCTTTTGAGATCTGAAAATTATACGATTTTTCATCTTTATTTTCTCTGTTAAATTATACAATCTTTCGTTTAAATTTCAAGACTTTTATCGTTAATAAAAAAAAATATTCTTCTCATATAATACAAGTACAATATATTAAATTTTAAGAAGTACTAATGTAATATATCAAATTTGCAGGAATACTAGTGTAATATGTCAAACTTCAGAAAATAAATAGTTATTTTCTTTTCGTCATTTCAATATAATCTAACGTTTTTCTAACAGAAAATTTAATAGAATTACATATTCGTAGAATATAATAAAATAGAAGAAATAAATTGTAATTTTTAAATTTCTATAAAATATTAATACAATGGCAAAGTGTAATTTTTCTTTATTTTTTCTCCAAAGTAATATCGCTATTTGTATTGATGCTATTTAATGCATTTAGCTTGCCTTAGATTAAAAAAGAAAAAGATATATATAGTAATATTAATTTCTATCATAGTCATACTAGAATAGATCAATATAATTATATAATAATATATATTTATTTATTTTATTTTAATTGATTGATTAAAAATAAAAATAAAACAATTAAATACATGTTATCGTGTCTATTTAAAAATTTCTCCAACTGCAGCTGCCTGCCATGCATCAGTTCTAACTCTGCGATTTTACAACTTCGTTGATTGGTGTTAATTAATCGAATGGAGAAACAGGTGAGTGTCAAAAAAACAAGAACCTAATTTTTTGCAGACGCATTAATATTTTTGGATAAGGGTTGAAAATCTGAGCAACATATATCAATTCTAATTTCTAAGTTTGAATGAAAAAAAAAAATACTAGTGAATATGAGAGATGTTAGGTTAAACAATTTTATATTATTTTCTTATTATCTTTTTTATTCTGAATGATACGCACTTTTATATTTAATGATATAAGAGCCACATAAAAAAAATATATGTATTATTCAAAAAATAAAAAGAAATAATAAAAAGATGGTAGTTAGTATTAGAAAATGGAGAAAAGATTGAAGCTGCTGGCATAGTTTGAGTGTAAGTAAAACCCATCAACAATTTGTATACCATTACTCTATTTGAATAGAAAAGTAAATATGGTAATTGGATCCGTCCGTAGTGTTTTGTTCTGAACCTATTCCAAAGGGGGCAGTTTTTTTATTATTTTCATGTCCTGGATTCTGGAAATTTTTGTGGTGGGAACTGTATGTACCTTCTCCATCCTAATATATTATTTAATTATATATATATATAATTATTTATATTTTAATATAATTAATAATTTGTTAAAATAATAAAATAAAAATATGACACTAATTTGAAGCAAGAAATATTTTTTAATTTAAAAAATCATGTATTTAACCAATTAATTAAAACAATTAAAAATAAAAAATATATTTAAATAAAATTTTTCATTAAAATAGAGGATCGTGTCAGAATCAGGAATCTCTGTCTCCATACAGAGCGAGAACGAGATAAGAGTTTTGATATCGAAAATAGAGAAGATAAAACTTGCGCTGAATTCTCCTATCAAAATTTGAACCATTTATTAAAAAAAAACAATTATTATTTTTTTCCAATATAGTTTTCATTTTTATACTTTGATTTATACTTTTATTGTATAATAAAAATTTATACCATTAAAAAAATATTATTAACATATTAAAAAAGAAATTTCAGCTGATTTCTCTAAATATTGTTTTGTTATATTTAAATAATATAAATTATATGTAAAGTTTAAGATAAGAAATGTGATGCGAAACCTAAAATTATATCAATTTAATTAAAATGAACAGATGCATTTCAGATTCTGAACTCAATTTTTTATTTAAAAGAAATTACATATACCAGCCTTATAAATATTTTATATATGAATAAGAAAATAAAGTATATATTGACCAATAAATAAATGTATCAACCAATATTATATCACGGCAATATATATATATAGAGGAGTGTTTGACATTAAGTTTCTGAAAAGCATTTTTTAAAAAAATAATTGTATTTTTAATTTTTTTAAATTTTAAAAACTGTTTTTCGATAGAAGTAAGTAAATATATATATTTTTTAAAAGTATATTTAAAAAAAATTGTTTACAAAAATTTTTTTAAAAAAATCAATCAATTAAATAAAAAAAATTCAAAATTTGCTTTTAAAACACTCAACTGAAATCTCAAACACCCTCTATATATTCTTATAATTAATTTTATTGGAAAGATTATGAATCTCCTAAGTAATCCAAATTTAGTTTATATTATTCATCTTCTCCTCTCCTGTATATACTTAATAAAATATAATTAATTTTATAATTAATACAAATTGTAATTCTCTAATATAGTGAATTTTAAATCAAGTTCATTGAATTAATAACGACAATTACTAAAGTATATCCACAAACAGAGGAGCTAAAAACTCAGTAATTGAATCTACCAAAAAAAACAAAAAAGAAAAACTCAGTAATTGAAGCAAGTAAAAACAACAACTGCAATCAAGCCACTACGAACAAGCTCAACATCAGCATTCAAGCTCAGCAGCTCTACCATTAACATAAAGTGTTATATTCCATCGCCCTATAAAGATTGACTCATTTTTTATTTTTTACTTTCCAAAAATATAGGTCATTTTTTTTATAAAGTATAGTTATTTTATTTAATTATAAATATATTTTTATTTATATATTATATTATTATTACATTACTACCACTTATATCAAGGAATAAATTATCAATTAATTATTATTTTTGAATTCTTAAATTTTTCAACTTTTGCTTTAAATAACTTTTGAAATCGATTGATATTTTTAAGAGTATTAATTTTAGTCTTACATTAAAAAATATAAAATTATTATTTTCAAAATAATAATAAATAGAAAATATTTTTAAAAAATATTAAATAAAAATCATTAATTTAATGAATTTTTTAATATGTACAACAATAGAATTAAGCCTATTTTTTAGAGGAAATTTTATACAATACCCTATTTTTTGTTTTATTTATAGAAATATCTCTATTTTTTCTTCTTTTTTTCGTACCAAAAATAATTTTTTCTTGTACCGATTTTTTTAAGTTTTTGTTTTCAAAGATATGGCCATCCTTACCATCAAAGCCAGTGACGGAGAGCAACTAGTATGGTTCATTGGTGCAACCCCACCAGAATGGCTTGATAGACTGTGGGTTTGTCCCATTCGAATCAACACTATTACACAAGATTTGAAAAAAAAAATTCCGATTTCGTTTCATTCAAATCCATGGAAGCTCTGTTCTCACAGTTCAATTTACTGTCAAATCAAGCTTTGTTCTTGAATACAGAATAATCGCTCTCTCTACCTCAATTACTGCTCTTTGGTTACAAACTATGACATATCATTGCTAGTAAGTGAAACGAATATGATTTTACAGTTATTGAATAAATTGAATATAGGGTCATTATATAGAGCTTTACAACAAGATAAATGATAAGATGAGAATATCAACTAACGTTTGAAATACAAAGGCAGAAAAGAGAATTGAAGAGGAAATGGAAAGGATGACATTAATTTCTTAATTTGTTGTAGCCGAAAATTATTAATGATGACCCGTTGTGATTAATCAAATTAAGTTCTCAAGTTTTTTTATATTGCACCATCTATTATTCTTCTTGTTCTTTTTTTTTTTGTAAAAATTTGGACAATTAAATTCAAGGTATACTAGAGATTTTCTCATATAATTTTCAAAAGTATACCGAAGTATCCTTAAGGTATACCTAAGGTATTATCATATAATTCTTTCTAGGAAATTCCAAGATATACCTGGGGTATTTCCATGGAATTTCCAAAAGTATTGAAATATGTCCAAGATATACTCAAAATATGTCCAAGGTATACCGGACTTTATAGCTTTTGTACACAAATGTTTTAGGTTCAAGGTATCCCCCAAGATATACCCAAAATATTTTCAAAGTATACCGAACTTTATAACCTTTGTTCACATAAATATTTTAGACACAAAGTATCCCCAAGATATACCAAAAGTATGACCAAGGTATACCAGAGATTATCATTTGATCTGCTAAGTACTTTATGCCGAAAGTATTCCTGATATATATACAAGATATACAAGAAGTGTTAGTGTAATTGTAAAAAAAAAAATTCGGTAAAATTAAAAAAAATATAAAAAATAAATAAAATTATAATTATTTTTTATTTTTTTTAATATTTATGAAAAATTCCATATTTTTATAGACCGAGGGTGTATAATAATTGAGTTGGGTCAACTGCTCTAACAATTAGTAAACGAGCCTTTCCTACTTCCTAGCTGGGTCGGCCACTGTGAAATTTAAATCTAAATAAAGCTGTGGTCCTATATCTCGCTAAATAATAAATGGGATGTTTATGTGTTTAACTAAGGAGCAATACGTAATTTTTATTTTATTTTTCCGATATTTACTTTCTAAATTGTTGCCAAAAAAAAAAAAAAGAATTTTTAAAATAAATTTTTTCTAATATCTTTTTTTCCTTATCAATCTGTCTCTAAAATTCTTTGAAATCTGATTAATTCAGGCTTTACCTAAACTATTGGTCTATTATAAAGCAAAATTTTTCCAATTCATATTTTTTCCATACACAAGATTTAAGCTTAATACTTAAAAAAAAAAGACATCAAATCATATCAACCAACTATACATTGATTTCTCTTTTTTTTTATTTATTTTTTTGATATTGTAAGTATACAATAGAATATGCATAAGAAAATATTAATAGCATTTCTATAAAAAGCTGCCTTTCAAAGTATATCAGTAAATACCTGTCAATAAATAATATCTTTAGGTATATTGCAAGTTTTTGAATTTAATTGGACAATCCCTCCCTCTCATTTTAATTGCCCAATTATATAAAGATTTTTTAAAAAATAAAATTTATGGAAAAAAAAAAGATTGAACTTATAAGTTTTATTTGATTTATTTAGATATTCTGAGTCGGATTAAATGAACTTTATATATGATAATTTTCATACGTATGGTGAAAATAATTTTTTTAATGAGAATACCACTTAATTTGTTAAGCGATTGTCCAACATTTTTCTGGTTGGTAATGAGATAGAAAAATACAAAAATATTTTTTTCTTTAGTTTTAGATATTTTCTGTATTCACTGATCAATTAGATGCAAAATATTGCTTAATTATTTGAAGAAGTGATTGTCTATACTATTGCTCATTTTAGCTTTATATATATATATTGGACAGTCATTAAAAAAGACAATTGTCCATAATAATTAATATTACTTATTTATATTATCTAATTTAAAACTTTAATTATCCAAATTAAACTAAATTAAAATTTTCAATATTAATTTGAGTTAGGTTCGGATATCATTGTACACCTAAAAAGTATAGCGAATAAAAGCTACTTTTTTTTTTTTTTTCATTGGCGATAGATGACATCAATTGTCAAATATTTAGGCGTAACTTGACTTATCATTGCACACCTTTAAAAAATTGATTGCTATCAATACTTAAATACATTATTCATTTTATTTATTATTTAAATATATTTGTTGTTCAAATGGTAATTAAAACAATTTTAATAATCTTTTTCCTTTTTTGTTAAATAAATTTAATTAATTAAACCTTCACAAGTAGTTTAAATCATAATTAATTCTGGAAAGTATTTTTCTTTTCTATAAAAATTGAGGTCAAAAATCATAAATATATCCATTTATCCCAACTAAATTGGTATCCAATATAGCCTTCATATCAATTTCTTGAGCTTAATGTCTTATTAATAATTAAAATCACTTCTTGATCCTTTCTTTAATATATACTTAATAAAAAAAATATATAACCTTACCTGTAAGGTTTCTTTTGCATGTGAGCGTTTTTTTTCCCCCTCAAATCATAGATATCTTTGGCAATTCAATTATAACTAAATATTTAGGCTAAATTCTTGCAGGGTAAAATCTCAAGGACGAATTTTAAAGTAGTTATATATATAACATTTAAATTCAAAATTTCTAATTAAATTGAAAGATATACACACTAATACAAAATATACTTTATATAAAAGTTAAATGTGCCTATTTTAGTAGACTTATTAATCAATGCAATAATATTTTTGTAAATAAAATTTCAATTTATATGGTCATATGCGTCTGTTTGGAGGTCAACAGACGCATCTGGGTGTTGGTTTTTTGCTTAACTTATATGTGTATGTTCTACTACTAACTAGATGCATCTGCTCTAGTTATAAAACCCTAGATTAATATTTATCTTCCTCAGCCACCATTTGCTTCCAAAATAAAAATGAGAGAACCCTTGTCCATTTCGCGTCCACCCCCAATCACGAACCAAGTGCTTCATTCATTCACGACAAATACTAAATCGAAGTGTTCTCTCTCTAAATCTCTATTTGTATTTGTTCTTTTTCAATTCGATTTTGTGTTTTTTCTAAAAAAAAAAATTTTACTAGCAACATCCTACAAGCACGGCTGGATAAGCACTAGTTTAAAGTATCTTAACTAGTCCACATAATTAGCCTCGGTGAGCCTATTACGATCCAAAAGCGATTGGAGTAATAATGGTGTAATCATATTATTATAGAAAAATTACTACACAAAGAATAAAGTATATTAGTTTAATTATATATTAATGATCAAATCAATTAATCAAAATGATTTGGACACATAATCATAATAGTTTCTCCCACTAATTTGGCGCATCATACACTTCTCTCGTAGTTTCTCCCACTAATTTGGCGCATCATACACTTCTCTCGTAGGAAACGGAAGTTCCGTTGGGGTGAACTTCTAATAGGTAAATTGAGTCTCAATAATACTCTAATTAATATTTTTCAGCTTTTCATAATGACATTTTTGGGATATTAACATATTAATAAGATAACAACTCTTGGTTAACTTTTTATCAAATACAACAATTGTAAACCCAATTTAGTTCTTTTTTAATTAAATCTTAATACACTAGCCATTAGCTTCACAAAATGACATTCTGTGGCTAACATATTAGATGAATTATGCCAATGAAATTTGTAAAATAAACAGACTCAATCTAATGCCACTCAGTTTCACAAAATGATATTCTTGTAATACTAAATGTTCATCCATTTTACAAGTCAAATACATTATTTGACCTTATCATTAATATACAACAATTGCATATTAATGCTCCCATTGAGAGCCTTAATGTATATATTTTACATCTTTATTGGATTCATTATATTTAGAAAGATTACTTGGTCTTTTATCCTAATTTTTTAAGGTCTCACTTTGCACATTAACTAGATTAAAAATTTACTAGCATTCATAAAACAATAAATTTATCTTTGAATTATCATATAATTCAATTTTACAGTTAATGTTTGCACATTAGTATTTTTCATGTCATATCTCATATGATCATAAAATGTGATCACATCTATACTTGGACGGTTATAGATCTATAAATATACTTATGATATTTGATTGAATAAAATGCATACTACTCCCCATTAGCATGCACTTTATGTTTCATAAATAAATGTAAGCTTATTATATAATCATATTATATAATGATATTATATAATGTTTAAATTTAATTAATTTTGGAGTCAATATATCTATATATATTTAAATTTTTTTGAGTATATATTTATACTCATCAAATCCAAAAATGGATTTTATATATAAAAGTTAAATTCTTTCAACAACTTGAAAAAAATCAACCATATAAAAATTTATATATAATTTAAATCTCATTTAAATTAAATTAAATTATATATATATATATATAAACCAAAATCAATATTTTAGGCTCACCATTTATAATATATAATCAATAATAGAAATTAATCATGCAATTTAAAATCCTATTGCAATTGCTAGAAAAATTTTCATCACAAAATGGAAAATACAAATTAAACTCTATCTTGACAGATCTTTTTTGTTGCTTATCCTCAAAATTTCGGGCTTCCATATTTCAAAGGAAAATTTTTATATTATATTCACTTGGCATGCCAAAGACTTCAATATAATGGTAAAAATAAATTATTGATCTATTAATATTACAAACCAATTTATAAAAATAATAAAACTCATAAAGAGGAAATAATAAATAGATCCATAACAAAAAGGAGGAAAATATCATGAAATATCACATGCAACATAATATATAGATCAAATCTAAAAGAATAATAAGAAAATTATTCATAACCAAACCAAGTCTATTAGCATAAAAGAGTCATTTTGCTCAAAAATTTATGGGATGGCTCTAATACCATTTATTAGAAGCGGAAAATATATTTGGATTGATGGGAACTCTAGATCTCGGTCAAAATTAGAGATTTCAAAAATTGTTAATTTTACCGAAACATGCAATCAAATATTGCATGATATGAAAATACACTTTTCATGTTAACCTTGAACATTTATCTATAACTTTTAAAAAAATATATTTTGTAACCTCTATAGATAATTTCTATTTTGCCAGGATTATTCCATGATTTTTAAAAACAAAATGGAAAAATAAAAGGTTAAAACAAATATTTTGTTACCGAGTTCACTAAATATACAAACCAAACAAAAAGACCAAAAATTTTAGTTGCGTTGATAAAACTAGTTTGCTTGCCCCAGATATATGATCACTAAATTTCTCCTTTAAAACAAAGAAAAAAAATTGAGAGAAAAGAAAATTTTTGAGAATGATTTGCAAAATTTTTTGATCCAAAACCCTCCACCCCATTTCAATCCTTCTGCTAGTTAGAAGGTGGTTGCACATTAAGCTTCTAACTTTTTTTTTTTTTTTTACTTTTGATTTTTTTTAAATAATTTTATTTATGATGTAATGATAGTGTAACAATTGTTTAGTTCATTTTCTAGCTACTATCCTTAATCATAGAATCATTATTCTCTTCTATTAACAATGATAATTACTTTAATATACCATTGTGATTAATTTAATTAACAATTTAATTTAATTATTATAATTTTAATTAATATTTTAATTAAAATTATAAATAGAAAAAATAGTTAAAATTAATCAATATTAACTCAAAAAGTATAAGTGATCATTTCTAATTTAATTCTCAATTAAATTACTTCTCACATCATAAATATAGACTAGACAAATAATTTATTTTGGGTGTGACTTACAATGTCAATAATTTTATTGGAATGAAAATATAATATTAACTTCTTAATATTATATTGGACACTATTTCCTCGTATACCCGGATACATTAAATATTCTTTCAGAATTCTCCTTTTAATTACCGATAAAATCTCAAATACTAATTTGACATCTAAATCATAATATTAAGTTCTCTCGTTATGATCCCGATATTGATTAGGGTCACAGCATGTCAAACTTTATTGGTCTATATTCTAATAAGTGATAATTTGTATTCTGATTAAAACAATATTTATCATTATTAATCTAATTAATAATTCAATTTTACATTGAATAAGTCATATTTATCCTGATCAGGAATTTATTTTATCAGAATCAAAATATCAACTCCATTAGGATCTTGTCCTAGTGCTACAGAGTAACGAGTCCTACTATTGGTAATTTTATGTCTCATTACATGACTAACTGTGGTTACTATGAAATATATTACCAAGCGTGAATAGCCCAGTATAAGGCAAGAGCACCTCCACAGCTATCCATGAAAGGCCAATATTAACACCTTAAGTCAAAGAACTTCGAGTCATAAAAGACTCATATATTATGATTAAGATAATAACTGTTGACATCTAATACTATCTGTGCAGTTATTATCAGGCGTTATTGTTCAATACCCTTAACTCTTTAAAAATCTACTGGTTTATTTAGATATCATTATATCATGGAGAATAAGATTGTTCTTCAAAATAAACCATGTGATAACCTAAATGTTCAATGAATGTCCAATTCATTTACCTATACCGGTTATGATCATTTTTAAGATTATCTTTTACCAGAGATATTTATCTTATTATTATTAACGACTTGATAATAAATTCTCTGTAAATAATCAAAAAGTTATATATTTTATAGTATATATAGCTATTACATTCATAATTTAATCAATAACTTAAATATTTATTTATTATGAATGTGAAATATACACATGTCCATTGTGTTATATTATTTAATAGATAAAAAGCAATAAATGTATTAGGATATATATACTACTGATAACAGTACAGATATACATGGGCTCCTGGACAAGTGTGTGTACAAGTGGAAAAAGTTATGAGTGAATATGTTAATAAGTGTGAGAGTGTAAGAGTGATAGTGAGTGTGTGTGAGGTGCAATGAGTGTCTGAGCGTGGTGTAAATTTCTATTTAATATAATAAATATTTTGTATTTTCAATTTAGTCCCTTAATTCAACAGCAAGTAGTACCGTTTGTTCCGATGGTAAGCACACTCTAACACATGGAAGTCTTAAATCAAAAGAAAAAAATATTCATCGAATTTTTAGATTTCCTGTTTTTTCTAGCCTAATTTGGTTCAAATTAAGAATTGATTTGTGATTTGATTAGTTGGATCAGGTGGGTTCATCCAGTTTTTAGAACACTAATTATCAATCTTTAAAGTCTTTAATAGGATTTGTGAAGTATTTCACAATCCACCCACGACTCAAAAAGTGGTTATTATATATAACTTTTTTTAGTACATTTTGTAAGGTCGGATATTTAACTCAAGATCTTCCACTTTAGAGTATTACCATCCATGTAGTTGGATGAGAATTACAAATAGTAAGTCACATTTAACTACACTTTTAAATATTTTGTTCCTCAAATTGACATCCAATTAATATTTCAATATATTATATTAATTGTTAATAATTAAAATTATTATAAAATAATAAAAAAGGCAACAAAAATTTTTTATTCAAATGAAATTATCTCTACTCTTTCATCATTTAAAAATTTATAAAAGTATAAACTATTAAAATATTTAATAAAATTGAGTTTGCAAAAGCCACATCAACTATGCTTTTAACATGACATAGAACTTACCACATTAAAATTAATAATCCAATCACAGAAACATGGAATCATTAATCACTCCTTGCATCTTGTTTGAAACCCATATTTATCATATTGTCATCTAAAGATCAATAACCTATCAATGTTTATTTTTGGCCAAATGTACAAATTTACCCCTAAAATATATCTAAAAGAATGAATCAACCTCTAAAGTATGACTCAATACAATTATACCCCTAAACTATGAAATCGATCCAATTGAACCCTTCAAATTTGCAGTCGTTACCCATTGTTAACTTTTGCCGTCGTGTGAACTTGGTTGCCATGTGGACCAATTATATTACAACATGTGTCATGAAGATTTATAAGTCAAAGGTACAAATTTACTCTTAAAGTATATCCAAAAGAACAAGTTAGCGCTTAAAGTATGCAATCGGTGCAATTATACTCCTAAACTATGAAATCGGTCCAATTGAACCCCTCAAATTTATCTGTTCAAATATAAGCCAAACCGTCTCTTCTTTTCCTCCAATCCATCTCAGCCATAGAGTTCGCTCTGTTGCAATTCTTTTGATTATATAGTCTTTCAATTTTTTCTAGTTTTTCCTTTTTAAGTAAATTTAACTTTAAATTTGTCAACATGAATATCCAATTGTTCTTTATAAGTTCTTCAAAGCCTGTAAATTTATGCTTCTCCCTTCTTTCTTATTTTTGGGTATTCACATATTTTAATTGTTTCAAGTACTTCTCATTTTTATTTTATTTTCTTTTTTTAAAAAAAAATATATATGCTTATACTGTTTAGGCTTAGATGGTTGCTCTGGTGTTATTTGCAAATTTTCGTAATTATAACTTAATTCTTGGATTGTTAGTTTAGTAACTAAACTGATTGATGAGATTGATTTTTCTTTTTTTTTGCTAAAGGAGAATATAGGATTTTTGGAATAAATTGGATATTTTATAATTAATTTATTATTTTTTTATTTTTAATGTCCAAAACGGTACCATTTGGATTTTTAAAAATTTTTTTTACTTCAAAAAATGTCATATTGATGAATGAACAGATAGATCTTCATGACACATGTCGCAATATGATTGGTTCATGTGGCAACCACGTTCACTCAACGTATAGGTTGTAACAGATAAATTTTAAGAGGTTCAATTGAACCGATTTTATAGTTTAGAGATATAATTGGACATATTACATATTTTAGAGACTAATTTGTTCTTTTGAATATACTTTAGGGGTAAATTTATATCTTCGGCTTATAAATTTTCATGACATATGTTCCAATATAATTGGTTCATGTGCCAACCGAGTTCATTCAATGATAGGGGTTAACGGTGGGTAACGGTTGCAAACTTGAAGGGTTCAATGGGACCAATTTCATAGTTTAAGGGTATAATTGTACTGAGTCATACTTTAGGGGCTGACTTGTTCTTTTGAGAATACTTTAAGGGCAAATTTATACCTTTAGCCTTTAAGTTTAATCATTTTGCTTAAATATTTCTTTGGTTACAAATTGACACATTAAAATTTTGAGTTAGACACTTGGGAATTTTTATCTTAACAAAATTAGGGTTATTTATTTGGGATTGAGATTTAGTCAAATTGATTTGAAAATAATAGATTATGTTTGACGAAAAGGATAAAAAATAGAAGAAAAACTTATAATTATAGTGCAACTAACTCCATATTGGTTCAAATCAATGGTGAATCTACAACTATTAAGCACAATATCTAGGTCCATATTAAATATTAAGCAAGTGTGTGGCTTAAGAAATAAGGAAGACCACACATCATGAAATTAAGTGATAGAATAACTTATAATTATAGTAGAACTACCTTTATATTGATTTAAGTCATTTTGAAGCAATAGTATACAATTATGGGCTACACCTAGATTCATTTAACTCTAATAATGCTCATTTAATCTCCATCATTCACTATTAATAAATTGTCAAAATTAAATATTAAGACTACACAGATTTTTTTAAAATTTTTTTGAAAAATAAATATTTAAAATTTAATATTCTTCATTCATTTAATCTTGTCCATTCATTTACAAGGTAAATGCTAAATGAATATGACATGTTCAACCGAACTTAAAGAAATCACAAATTCACTAAAAAAATCATATAAGACTTATCTATATGTACATTCGCGGGTGAATAATATTAATGATATTTTAATTATGTAAATCGTAAAAATTTAATATCTTAAAGATTATTTGTAATATAAAAATATTTTAATTTTAATTTTATAACTAAATAATACTTTCATTTTCAGCTGTTAGTTAATTGGGTATTAATTTTTATTTAAATTTATTTAATATAGATATTTCATGTTACATTTCTATTAGGAAAACTAGGGGGATATTTGGAATTACTATTGAGTATCTCAAAAGTAAGTTTTGAATTTTTTATTTAATTGACTATTTTTTTTAATTTTTTATTAACTATTTCCCAAATGCAATGGCTCTAAGAATTGAAGATAGAAATACCATATAGTTACAAAATAAAAATTAAAGTATTTTTATATTATAAATAATTTTTAAAATTTTGAATTATTACTATTTATATAATTGAGATAAAATAGTGTAATTCACCCTACATTCACAAATCAGCTTCACAATTATTTTACATACATTAAGTATGAATTAATTTTTGATTTAATTTTCTTAAAAAAAACTGTATGAATTAATTTTTTATTTTATTTTCTTAAAAAAAAAACTGTATGAATTAATTTTTTTAATATAACAGTATATATTATCAATTTTGATTCATAAATAGAGACAGTCCCACTTTATCAACAAAATTCAACTTCATAAATGCAGATCATGTGCAAAGATGAGGGACCTCATCGAATCATGATTAGATAAAATCTGAACCGTTCCTTCTCTTGAAGAAAATTAAAATCAGTGGCTAATTTTTACCCTCAATTTTCTGTGAAAGCAGGAAAAGCTGCATGGGCCAACAAATATTATTACTCTCATTCCCATCATCCAATCCTGCCTTCACTTGACCCTTTTTAATAATTAATTATGAAAAAGACGACTGAAAAGTAACGCACACATCACCCTCAAAGTTCATCACTAATATACTAATTGAGTCCATAAAGAAATTCATAAAATATTAATCTAATACAAAATGCTATTTGTATTAACTATTTGTTTTATTGATCTGTGCCCAATATATATTTTATATTTTATCAATCAATCTACTTGTGCTTGTTAAAATTTGAAATAAATTGGTACAAAACAAGTTGAAATAAGTAGTATGGCAAGAAATTCATATTGTATTTTTTTGTGTAAATGAAATTGGTATTTATACACTTGAACTTAAAAAATGGAAGGAAAATAACTAATACATAATTTTGTCCTAAACTAAAGCCATAAATCAAGAATCAAGATATGAAAAGTATACAATAATATTCTAAGATATTCTAACACCCTCCCTCAAACTCAAGTTAGCAATGAATTTGCTAAGTTGAGTTTGCAAGATAAATCATGAAATCGTTCTGGCGGATGAGCCTTAGTGAAGACATTAGCTGCCTGATCAATAGATAAAATAAGAGAGAGTTGAACCGTCAACAAGATGATAGCAGACAAAGTGACAATCAATTTCAATATGCTTGGTACGCTTATGAAAAACATCATTGTAAGAGATCTGGATGGCACTTTTATTATTACAATAAATATTTGTAGCATAAAGTTGTGAGATCCTCATATCTTGTAATAACCTTCTCAACCAAAGAAGTTTTGAAGTAATATTAGTAAGAGCCTTGTACTCTGCCTTTGTGCTTGAGCGAGAAACTGCTGTTTGCTTTTTACTGTGCCAAGAAATGAGAGAATCTCTTAAAAAGAAACAATAGTCGGTGTTAGATCTTCTATCTATAAGACCACATTTCTAATCTGCATTAGAAAATGCATGCAATATCAATAAGGAGTTTGCAACGAAATGAAGATTACGGAATAAGGTACCATTGACATAGTAAAGGATACGTAGAATTGCAGCGAAATGAGTTGTATAAGGAGTAGCTCTGAACTGGCTAATAATATGAACCACATAAGCTATGTCTGGACGAATAGCAGTAAGATAAATAAGACTCTCAACCAATTGCCTATAAAGAGTAAGATCATCTAAAAGAGTCCATTTTATAGGTGAGAGCTTGACATTAGCCTCAAGAGGAGTGTTGATAGTTTTATTATCTGTCAAGTTGGCACATGCTAAGAGATTAGTGGCATATTTAGCTTAAGTCAAGTTATAGCCTATACTATTAGAAGAAACTTTTAAGCCAAGAAAGTAACTCAAGCGGCCAAAATCTTTCATTTCAAATTGCATGATAAGAGACTGCTTCAAATCTTCAATTCCCTGTAAGTCTTCCCTAGTAATAATCATATCATCCATATATAACAACAAAAAAGTGTACCATTTATTTGTTTTGCGAATAAATAAAGCATTCTCATTAGAGCTAGAGGAAAATCCAAACTTGTTAACTGTAGAACAAAACTTTGTAAACCATGCTCTAGGGGTTTGTTTGAGACCGTGTAAGGCCTTATAAAGATGACAAACTTAACCAGTAGTATGATCCAGGTGGTGGTTTCATGTAGACTTCTTCTAAAAGATCCTTATTGAGAGAGACATTTTTGACATCCATATGAAATAATGGCCATTTTCGTACGACTACTATAGCTATAGGACTTTAGATAGAAGTGAGATGAGCCACTAAAGCAAAAGTCTATTCGTAATCAATGCCATGCTTTTGAGTAAATCCCTTTGCACTAATAAAGCTTTGCAATGCTCTACTGAACCGTCTACATGGGTTTTGATCTTGTAAACCCATTTGCATCTTATTGCTGTTTTACCAGCTAGTAAATCTACCATTTCCCAAGTGTGAGTTTTAGCTAAAACCTCCAGTTCTTCTTTCATTGCTTGCTGCCATAAACGGTTAGTACTGGCTTCCTTATAAGAGGAAGGTTCATAGAAGGAAATAATTACAGAATAACAATGATAATCATAAAGATACAAAAGTGGTTGACTTACTTTAATAGATTTCTCATCAAAAGGAATATGAGGCATGGAAAAAGATGCAGGATCTGCAAACAAGGCGAATACTTTAGACATAATTGAAGAGTTATCATCTATTTGTACTGAATCAAAAAGATTAGTAGGTGAAAATATATCAATAGAGGGATTTGTAAAGAATAGTGAATAACGGTTGGGCAACTCAAAATGAGAAATTAAGGAAAACATTTTATGTTCCCAAAAGGTGACATGCCAAGAAATGCAAAGACATTTTGAAATTGGATCCCAACATCTATATCCTTTATGCTTAATACCATAACCTAGAAAGCAATACAAACGATAACGAGGTTTTAGTTTTTAACACTCGTGTGGTTGAAGAAGAACAAAACACGCACTCCTGAAAACATGAAGAAGATTATAATTTGGTGAAATGCCATATAAATGTTCATATGAAGTTTGATTATTGATTGCAACATAAGGAAGACAATTGATAGTATAAACTGCAGTAAGAGCATCTTCTCCCCAAAAACGTTCGGTATAAAAGGAAGAAATCAAAAGAGTTCGTATGGTGTCCAAGATATGTCTTTGTTTTCTTTTTGCATGACCATTTTACTGAGAGGTACCTGGACAAGAGTGATGAACAATAACGCCACATTTTGAAAGAATGTTGATGAATTCAATATCCTTGTATTCCATGGCAATATCTATTCGGAGAGTTTTAATAACACAAGAAAACTAGGTCTGAACAAAGGCAGCAAAATTAACATAATTTTAGAATAATTGTGATCGATGTTTCATATAGAAAATCTATGTAAATCTAGAGTAATCATCCATAAAAATTACAAAGTAAATTACACCTCTTTTAGTAGGTATAGGAGATGGTCCCCAAATATCAGTGTGTACAAGATAAAAAATAGTAGATGAAATGGAATCAATATTATTAAAAGGCAAAGCATGATGTTTGCCAAGTTCAAAAGAAGTGCAATCAAAATCCTCATTCTTTGTTTGTCCTAAAACATTTATAGAACATAAAGTTTTGAGTTTAGAAGAAGAAACATGACAAAGACGAGAATGCAAAACAGATAGGGTCATAGTAGCAGTAAACATATAGGTGTTTTGAAGTGGCAATTGAAGGGAAAAGAGTTCAAATAGATGATCAACCTTATGCCCTATCCCAAGGATCTTACCCATCTTTGGATCCTGCATATAATAACCATCATGAAAAAAGTGTAAGTCAAAACCAAGATCACATAATTGACTAACAAAAATAATGTTTAATGAAAATTTGGGAACAAGAAAAGTGTTAAGTAAAGAGAGGTTGGACGTAAAGGCATCACAAATGTGACTAACTAAAATATAAGAGTTATCAATAGTGTGTATGAGGATAAGAGACACTACTTTTATGTTTAAAAAAATGATTGTCAGCAGTAATATGATTGCAAAAACCAGAGTCAAAGAACCAAAAGGAGGAAGTACCTGATGTGGTAGATAAAATAGATGGTATTACCAATGAAGGATTGAGCTAAGGCTTATTTAAGAGTATCTAAGTCAACCTGACTAAGACGATCACTTAAGGTGGAGGAAGCATTGATAGTAGTAGTGGTTTAAATAAGGTCCTTACTAGACTTAGATTTTTTATTTTGTAACTCAAAACGTTTTGAAATGACATGCCCTGGTTTGTGGCAATACCTATAAACCTTTTTTTGTGAGGTTGCTAGAACTGTGTCAGCAGAGATAATGGAAACAGTAAGGCGTGATTTCAAAGTAGAAAGTCGAGTCTCTTCAGCTAATAATTCTGTAACTACACTTCTAAGTTTGGGAAAAGGATCCCTGTGCAGCAGAGATAATCTAACATATTCAAATTCATCATTCAAAGCCAAGGTAAATTGATAGATACGTAATTCATCTATTTCTTCAGCATAAAAAGTAGCATTACTTGGGTTGTACCATTGTGGTTTAGATAGTGACAATTGATCCTATATAGCACCCACCTCAGACAAAAGGTCATTAATTGACTGACCTGGTTGTGATGCATGACTAAAAGTGCCATAAAGATGAAAACGATGAATGTCATTAGTTATGGAGTAGCATTTGGCCAACAATCCCAAACTTTTTTAGCTGATTCAAGGCACCCAAATTGAACTTTGATTGATAGAATACAAGTGTTACGTGATGTGTTCATATTTGTTATAGTTTTATAGTTGCTTTTAGTTGTTTAGTTTTCTTGTTTTTATATGATTTATAGATAAATTTGATATTTATTTGTGTTTTTCATGATTTTAGGTTAGGTGGAGGAAAGGAGCATGAAGG
>CATIWF010022409.1:0-15992 GCA_949630135.1 Balakata baccata | reverse complement strand
TAGCCTTGCTAAAACACCTAGTTGGGAGTGAGCTAGTTGAAACTCCAAAGATTGTAATCTAAGTGATTAGATTAGTTAATACCCAATCTAAGTTGGGGAGAGGAGTAGGGTTAGTTAACACCCGAACCTCTATAAAATTCGTGTCTCAACCCTCCCTTCTCTCTTTTATTATCTTGTTGTGCAAATTTTTAATTTCCCACCAATTCATCCCCCCCAACTTTCTTGGTGATTGTTTGGGCAACACAGGAAAATAGTCGCATTAAACTTAATAATTTAATAATTTAATTAGTATTAATTTAATAATTTAGATTTTATTTAGATGTTACATTTATATTTCAAATATTTAATATATTTAATATGTTATAATTTATAATATTAGTATTAATTTATATTTATTATACAAATAATAATATTATTAAATATAAATAATAATATAAGTAAAATAATAAAGTAGAATATAATAGATACTTTATATTATTTGTATTATAAATATAAATTAATATTTATATTACAAATTATAATATATTAAATATATTAAATATTTGAAATAGAAATTTAAAAAATATAAATTACTTTGATCAGCAGCAAAACGACTTCATTTTGCTTGACCCGAATGCAACTGTCATTCGGTGTTTTTGAGGTACATGTACCCTTTTGAGAGATTCATGGGTATCTTAAAAAGGTATGTGAGGAACATGTATCAGCCTGAAGGCAGTATGATTGAAGGTTACTCAGTTGAGGAGGGTATTGAGTTTTGCACCGATACTTAGCAGGCATTGAACCAATTGGAATTCCTAAGTCTCATCACGAGGGAATGCTTGGAGATCAAGGAATGATTGGATTTAAAGTTGTATTACCTGGTGCTCAAATGTGTGATAAAGCACACCTACTCATGTTACACCACCTCGCTAGGTTCATCCATACTTAGAAGAGCATATGGCCATTTTAAGGCATCTGAATCCTTTAAAAGGTTATGGTTGATAAATGAACACAATCGTTCTTTTATTGGATGGTTTCAAGACCGGGTGATGTGTTAGTTGACAAAAGTGCTAGATGAAATAATGGATACTATAAAACGGTTAGCATATGACCCTAGGTTGTGCATATAGTCTTATGAATAGTATGACATCAACAAATACACATTTTACACTAAACATCAAGATGACAAAAGCACAATGCAAAATAGCGAAATTACTTTGATAGCTTCATCAAGAGAATTTGCTAGTACTAAAGACACCAACCCAATTGATGCTATGATGTCATATTATGGTGTAGTTGAAGACATTTGGGAACTTGACTATAAGAAATTCAATATTCCTCTCTTCTTATGTAAATGGAATGAAAAACGACGCAATGTTTGAGTAGATGAGCAAGGTTTCACGTTGGTAAATTTTAGTCGGCTGGGTTATCAAGATGATCCATCCATTCTTGCTTCACAGGCCGAATAAGTATTCTATATTATCAACCCAACTGGATAGCTAGTGGTCTATTGTTCTTCAAGGTAAAAGGCATATTATGGGTATTAATGATGTAGTAGATGAGGAAGAGTATGATTAGTTCAATGAGACTCCTTTGTTTTCTTTTAGGATACCTATACCGATTAGTGATAGCATTTTAAATACAAATTACATGCTATGGATAGAAAATCTCTAATAATTGATTCAAATTTCTCCATGGTACATTTATTTATTTGTAGTATGGTGAAATATGATTTATAATGATAAGTTAAATACTCTTCTTATTTCTCATTCAAATTGATTCAAATAAATTGCTTAAAATAAATTACTTTTAAATAAATTGATAAATTAATTGATTCAAATAAATTGCTTTTAAATTGTATTATAATAACATGTTTCTTTGTTATACTTGTATTATAGGAAATCATGTCTTCAAAAGACGATGATTGGCCCATAATCAAGAGGAAGGAAAGAAGGTGTAAAAGGTAAGAAGTTACTTAAGAAAAGCGAATGAAAATTGATAATAAAGTTAGATGGAGATGCAAACCCAATTGGGTCAAATGCGGATACATTTAAATCATTTCTTAGACTTGTGGTTATTTGAAAGTCATGATCATGCAACCAATGTGGAGCAATGTTTATAAGGGTCTTAAAAATATAATATAGGAGGATATCAAGGTAATTTTTTAAAATAGTACATCAAAATGAAGTATTCATCCATTATGTCATATGTCAATGAGACTAATGACTTTAAAATGTTGGTTTGCAGGATGTAACATCCGTTAACTAGGGCTTAGTTGAAACACATATGTATGTATCATATGATGGGTATATGAGTGGTATACGTCAATGAGACTAATGACTTTAAAATGTTGGTTTGCAAGATGTAACACCTGTTAACTAGGGCTTAGTTGAAACACGTGTATGTGTCATATGATGGGTATATGAGTGGTATATTTGGGGTATATGAAGGGTATATTGAAGAATTTTGGCTTTGGAATAGGGTTAAAGATCAAAATAGAATGGAAAATCAAGATAGGAGATAGTCATGCCCGTGACTATTGAGCATGATGGATAAATATTGACTTTTTGATGCGATTTGCAAGTTATTAAATAGTCACGCATATGACTCATCAGCTATAAATAGAAGTTGCACCACCACTTTCCATTTTATTCCGACCAAATACCCTTAAAACCCCATGACATGATCTTTCAGACTTAAAGACGTAGTCCTAGCATCTCTCTATGAGTTTTTGAGTGTTTAAACACCAAAACTAAGATTAAAACCAAGACTTAGCAAAGAAGTGAAGGATTTGTCAAGTAAAAGAAGAGTTAGAGGAGAGAGATAGTTGAATCAAGGAAGAAGCTAGGTTCTTTTCATGATCTAAGATGTTTTCTGCCTTCAATAGGTAAGAAAACATGATATCTTTATCTCTTTGCTATAATTATGAACTTATATGATGAGATTGTGAGGTTAGGGTCAAGAACTAAGAAAGATAGGTTGTTAAAGATGAAGGGTGTTGAGATTTTGTATAGGTAAGTATTCTTTCAAGTTGTGGGAAGCAAGAAACTATGAGGTTGAGTTAGAATCATGCATGAAAACCATAGTTTGGACAGCATGGGTGTAATAACCCGCTTATATAATAGAAATAATTACATCATATAAGTAGAATATCACATAACTCAACTGATTAAATAAATATGTCCGAATTTATTTTCTTTTTAATTAATAATTTAATTACTATTTTTATAATGGATTTATCTATATTTGAGTAAGGTTCTCGTAGAGATTTTGAATAATTAATAATTTAATCTTTAGCCAAAACTCGTGCCCAGACTCTTCGGATATGAGGCGTGAAATAGGGGTGCTCGCGGAGCTTCCCTTCTCACTATAATCTCAAGTCAAGGGCGCTCGCGAAGCTTCAACCACCTTGACTGAGTATAACCACAACTATACATAAATAGGATCAAGGGCGCTCTCGGAACTAAAGCCAACCTATCCTTAAATGACATCAATATCAGTACCATAATCCCTCTTAATGATGTATCATCTATCCTAAGCTAGTCCTCAGGTAGAGAAAATGACAATTAAAATCATTAATTTTTTTTCTTATATCTTTATTTACCATAGACGATGCTCATTTTACGTTGTCATAATCAAATATTCATAATTTATTTCAAAATCATATAGTAATATGATATTTCATCATATTTTAATATATGAATACACACAAAATCATGTATTTGGGCAAACTAAAATGAATATATGTACAAACCTCGATGGAGCATTTCCAAAATCCAAAATTCGACCTTGTTCACTTTTGTTGTCCTTCCTCTTATTGAGGGCCTAAATTGAAAATGTAATTGATTAATATATTGTTAAAATACATATTCTTAATTTTGGATAACTAAAGTTTCTTCTAAGTGACAATGTGACTTTTATGGATTGTTGACCCTATAAATTTTTATATATTTGTCCAATTTGTATGATTATTATTTTTAATTAAATTTAGCAAATAATACTATGACATATTAAAATTTCACAATTTTTGGAGTATTACATAATTTTTTGTGTAATTTTGACATTTGCCCTATCTTCTGCCCTTAGGCAATTTAAAGATGTTATATTTAAAAATTTATATCTTTCAACGTGTTAATTATATTGTTATGAAACTTTGTGAGCACTTAGATAGGATAATTTGAAAATTTTTTTAGTGCTTATCACTTTTAATAATTAGGTCTCTAAAGTACTTAATTAATAGGGACATTATAATTGATCCAATACATGATAACAACATACCAGTGTCTCTTGTTATAATTATAACTCACAAACTGAGTCTGCTAGCATAAAAGAGTCATTTTGCTCAAAAAATTATGGGATGACTCTAATACCATTTGCTAGCAGCGGAAGATTTATTTGGATTGAAGGGAGCTCTAGATTTCGGTCAAAATTATAGATTTTAAAAATTTTTAATTTTACCGAAGCATGCAATCAAATATTGCATAACATAAAATACACTTTTCATGTTAATCTTGAGCATTTATCTATAACTTTTAGCAAAATATATTTTGTAACATTTATGGATAAAATCCATTTTGCCAAGATAATCTCATGATTTAAAGAACAAAATGGAAAATAAAAGGATTAAGACAAACATTTTATTACCAAGTTCACCAAGTTACAAACCAAGCAAAAATATGAAAAGTTTTAGTTGCGTTGATAACACTCATTTGCTAGTCTCTCCTTTTGGCAAATTTATAAGATACTAACACTTTAAGAGCTTTTCCTCAATATTTTCTTTCAATTGCTCATTCCATATGAGAGAAATAAAATTTTTAAGAACAAAAACGATTTTTGCTCTAAGAGAAAAACTTTTGAACTAGACGAAGATAAAACCTTACCAGAAGAAGATTAAGAAGAAAAAGAAGAAGAGAGGGTAATTAAGAAGATTAGAAGAAGAAAAAAAATGGCCCAAGGCCAACAAAAAATTTAACCTCATTTAAATGAGGTTTGCAGGCATACGGAGAAAAAATTGACTTTTTTTTTTAATTTTGATTTATGATATAATGATTGTGCAACAATTATATAGCTAATTTTCTAGCTACCATTATTAATCATAGAATCAATTTTCTCTTCTATTCTCTTAACTATAGTAATTAATTTAATATAACAATATGGTTAATTTAATTAACAACTTAATTAAATTATTATAATTTTAATTAACACTTTAATTAAAATTATAAATAAGAGAAATAGTTAATTTTAACTTAAAAATAATCAACATTAATTTTAACTTAAAAATATATGTGATCATTTCTAATTTAATTCTCAATTAAATTACTTCTCACATCTTTATATGAACTAGACTAATTATTTATTTTAGGTGTAATTTATAAGGTTAATAATTTTATCAGAATGAAAATATAATATTTACTCCTTAATATTATATCGGATACAATTTCCGAATTCCTCGTATATCCGGATACATTAAATATCCTTCCGGATACATTAAATATCCTTCCGGAATTCTCCTTTTAATTACCGATAAAATCACAAATATTATTTTGACCTCTAAATCATAATATTAAGTCCTCTCGTTATCATTTCGATATTGATTAGAGTCACAGCATGTCAAACCCTATTGGTTAATATACTAATAAGTGATAATTTACGTTCTGATTAAAATAATACTTATCATTATTAATCTAATTAATAATTCAATCTTACATTGAATAAGTCATATTTCTCATAGTTAGGAATTTATTTTATCAGAACCAAAATATCAACTCCATTAGGATATTGCCCTGGTGTTACAGGGTAACGAGTCCTACTATTGGTAATTTCATGTCTCACTGCATGACTAACTGTGATAACTACGAGCCGGATTACCAAGTGCGGATAGCCCAGTATAAGGCAAGAGTACCTCCACAGCTACCCATGAAAGGACAGTCTTGATACCTAAAGTCAAAGGACTTCAAGTCACAAAAGACTCATATATTATGACCAAGATAATAACTGTTGACATCTAGCACTATCTGTGCAGTTATTATTAGGCGTCACTGTTCGATACCCTTAACTCTTTAAGAACCCATTGATTTATTTAGACATCATTATATCATGGAAAATGAGATTGCTTTTCAAAATAAATCATGTAATAACCTATAGGTTCAATGAATTCTCAATTCATTGTCCTATACCAGTTATAAATATTTTTAAAATTATCTTTTACCGGAGATATTTAACTCATTATTATTAACACCTTGGTAATAAATTCTCTGTAGATAATTAAAGGGTTGTATATTTCATAGTATATTTAACTATTGTATTCATAATATAATCAACAAATTGAATATTTATTTATTATGAATGTGAAATATATATGTGTCCATTGTGGTATATTTGAACAATAAGAGTGTCATGCCTATGTTTTTTGATAAATAGAGTTGTGTCAACATGTCCTTTTGAAAAACCATTTTTCAATAGAAAAGTACTTAATCTTTCATACCATGCTCTAGGGGTTTGCTTTAATCCATATAAAGCCTTAGTTAATTTATAGACATAGTTTGGAAATACATGATTTTCAAAACCGGGAGGTTGTTCAACATATACTTCTTCTGAAATAAAACCATTTAAGAATGCACTTTTTACATCCATTTGAAAAAGCTTAAAATTCATGTGACATGCGTATGACTTCTAATCTTGCCATAGGGGCAAACATTTCATCATAATCAATGTCTTCCTCTTGGTTGTATCCTTTGGCAACCAATCTAGCTTTGTTTCTTATGATGTTATCATCCTCATCTAATTTGTTCCTATAGACCCATTTACTACCAATGATTGGGTAGTCACTAGGTCTTGGAACCAAGGCCCTAACTTCATTTCTCTCAAATTGATTGAGTTCCTCTTGCATAGCAATCACCCAACTTTCATCATCCAAAGCCTCACTAATTGACTTTGGCTCAATTTGAGATACATAAGCAAATTAGAATCAAGAATTTTTGAACGAGTACTTACACCGTTTGAAGGATCACCAATGATTTGTTCCTTTGGATGGTTTCTTGCATATCTCCATTCCTTTAGAAACTCATTTGTCCCTTGCTCTTGGGCTTGGGATTGATCCTCTACTTGTTATTGCTCCTCATCAAGGTCATTCTTATTTAGAGACATTTCTTGCTCTCCTTGATCAAGGTTAAGTTTTTCAATAGATCCTACAACATCATTAAGAGAAGTACCTTTCCCAAGATCAAGTGTATAGGACTCATCAAAATCAACATGCATAGATTCTTCAACAACTAAAGTTCTCTTATTAAACACCCTATAGGCTTTGCTAGAGGTGGAATAACCAAGAAATATGCCTTCATCTGATTTTGAGGCAAAATTTCCAAGATTGTCCTCAGTATTCAATATGAAGCATTTGCAACCAAATACTCTAAGATATGAAATCTTGGGTTTTCTTCCATTCTAAAGCTCATAAGAGGTTTTGTTTAAAAGTGGTTTTTTAAAAACAGGGTTTGCAATATAGCATGCCGTATTAGTGGCTTCCACCCAAAAATAAGTTGGTAGGCTATATTCATTAAGCATTGTCCTAGCCATTTCTACTAAGGTTCTATTCTTTCTCTCAACTACTCCATTTTGTTGAGGAGTTCTTGGTGTTGAGAAGTTATGAGAAATACCATTTTCCAAACAATAGTTTTCAAAAAATTTCATTTTCAAATTCCTTGCCATGATCACTTCTCATTTTAGAAATGCAATATCCTTTTTCATTTTGAACTCTTTTGGCAAAGTACTTGAAGTTTTCAAAAGTGTCACTTTTATGAGCTAAGAGAATTATCCAAGTGAATCTAGTATAGTCATCGACAATAACAAATGCATAACTTTTTCCACCCAAGCTAACAACTCTACTAGGTCCAAATAAATTTAAATGCAATAGTTGAAGGGGTCTAGATGTGCTTACACAATTTTTGATTTTGAAGGATGATTTGTGTTGCTTGCCTCTTTGACATGGCTCACAAGTTTTGTCCTTCAAATATTTAACCTTTGGAAGCCCATCTACTAGTTCATCTTTGCTAAGACTTTGAATTAGATCCATGCTTGCATGTCCAAGTCTTCTATGCCATAGCCAAGATTCTTCACTAATAGATACAAGACAGCTAGAGGAAACATCAGTCAACTTGTGTAAATAAATTATGTAAGTGTTGCCATCTCTTTCTCCTTTGAATATTTCTTGACCATATAGGGAGGTCACTAAACATTCATTGGAGCTGAAGGTGACTTTGTTTCCCTTGTCACATAATTGACTTACACTTAACAAATTATGCTTTAAGCCATCAACAAACATTACATCATCAATAATTAAAATGTTATTCAATCCTATAGAACCAATGTCAATTAGCTTACCTTTAGCATTGTTCACAAAAGTAACCTTACCTCCATCAACATGTTTGAGACTAGTGAAGAGGCTTTTATTTTTGGTCATATGCCTTAAGCATCCGCTATCCAAGAGCCAAACATTTTAATTGCTTGCGGATTTAAGGCATACCTATAAACAACATAAGTTCAAGTTTTTCTTTTAGGTACCCAAACAACCTTGGGTCCTTGGAGGTTAGGTTTAAAGGAATCCCAATGAGATTTTCTTATGTAGCAATGAATATTTATGTGCCCAAACTTCATGCAATAGTGACATTGCTTCTTATTAAAGATATCTTGCCACTTGTCATGAGGTTTTGGCCTCATAATCTTTTTATTAGGAGTATATGTACAACAACAAACATAATTATGACTTATGGATGGTTTCTTAAGTTCATGCTTCTTATACAAGAATGCATGGTTGGCCTTTTGAGGTCTTCCTCTTGAGCCATGTGAGCCTTTACTACTCCCTTTTTGAGTAGTAGCTATGGTGTGTGATTTACTATAAGCCTTAGAGGCCCCTACCTCAATTGAGGAGGTTTGTGGTGTTGAAGCTTTTACAAATATAGTTTTAGATGATGAAGATGCTCCATTAAAGCCTAGGTCATATCTCACTAGGGGAGGTCTTTATGATACTATAAGAGTATCCAAACTTTCCTTCCCTTTGTGAAATTTAGAGATAGAAAGTCTTAGTTCCTCAACTTCATTCTTCAAAATGTTATTTTCTTCAACTGAAGAGGTAATTGAGGGTCTTGATGAAAGTTCATCTAATGACTTCTTGAGAGAAGCATTAGAGGTTTTTAGCTCTTCCACAACCTTTTGAAGGTTGGATAGGTTATCCTTAAGCTTGGAGCTATTTCTCTTATGAAAATCAGTTTTTCTTTTGTATCTTTCTAATTCTAAGCTCATGACTTCCATAAGATCATTATCATCATCATCATCATTTAAAGTAAAAGAAGAAGAAGTGGATGTTACCTTATTGGAGTTGTCCTCCAAGGCCATGAAGCACAAGTTGGCTACATCTTCTTGGTTTTCCTCATCATCACTTGATGTAGGATCATCCCATGTAGCTTTGTGGCCCTTGTCCCCTCTATCCTTGTGGGACTTTCCCTTGTACTTCTTGAGCCTAGGACATTCGGATTTAATGCAGCCTTTCTTTCCACATTCATAGCACTTTATCTCCTCTTTGTTTTTGTGGAAGTTGGATGAGGAGCCTTTGAACTTTGAAGCTCTTTGCTTGTAGTTTTTGATAGTCCCATACTTGTTGACTATCATTCTTTTGACTCTTCTAGATAGCATGACTATCTCCTCATCCTTTTCTTCACTTACCCCATCATCACTGATAAGGTCCAATTCTTGAGCCTTTGAAGAGGTGGTGTTTGCTTTGAGAGCAAGAGACTTCTTTCTCTCTTTTTCTCTCATGAGACCCATCTCATGTATTAGAAGCTTGCCAATGAGCACATAGGTAGGAATGGTGCTCAAATCCTCATTGGCTTCTTCTATACCTGCCACTCATGATCCATAGTCTTTCATTGGAAGACTCCTCAAGATTTTGTTATTTACATCTTCAAGGCTTATGTGTCTCCCATATTTCTTCATGTTGTTAATAATGAGGACTAGACGGCTGGTCATGTTCGTGATGGTCTCATTTGGCTTCATCTTGAAAAGTTCATATTCGTTCATTAGGAGTTGAATTTTTCTAGAACAAACTTGCTTTGTTCCTTCATGATAGTTTTCCAAGGTCCTCCACATATTGTAGGCTGTTGGACAATGTTGAACTCTTCCAAATTCTTCAAGAGATAGAGAGCTTGCTAGGATGGCCATGGCCTTCTTGTTTTTGCCATTTGCTCTTCTACATGGTTCAACCCACTCATCTCTTGGGAGAGGTTCATCCTCTCCTTTAGCATTCTTCTTTGTTGGTGGTGTCCATTCTTGCGAACACTATCCCACACATCAATGCCTTCACTATCCAAGTATGCCTCCATTCTAAACTTCCAATGAGCATAATTGGACCCATCAAAATAGGGCTTGAGGCCTTGAAATCCTTCTTGTGCCATTGTTGATCTTTTGCTAGAGCTGATTAAGCTTGACTTCTAGACCTTGCTCTGATACCAATTGTTGCCCAAACAATCACCAAGAAGGGGGTCGGGGGGGATGAATTAGTGGGAGATTAAAAAAAGTGCACAACAAGATAATAAAAGAGAGAAGGGAGGATTGAGATACGAAGTTTATAGAGGTTCGGGTGTTAACTAACCCTACTCCTCTCCCCAACTTAGATTGGATATTAACTAATCTAATCAGTTAGATTAAAATCTTTGGAGTTTTAATAAGCTCACTCCCAACTAGGTGTTTTGAGAAGGCTAACACTCAACCCAAATTTCTCTTGTGTTTTGTGGCTCACACGACAACCAATTCCTTGTAATTTGGCTCACACTACCCAATTGCAAGACAACCCCAAGTGTTTTCAGATTAACACTTGAAATGCAATCAATGAAAGAATTTGAGAAAATAAATTGCAATAGCTTTGGTACTTGTTAAGTTGTTAGTTCTTATTAAATGGCCTTTTGGTAAGGTATTTATATTGATTACCTACCAATTAGCCATTACAAATGGTGCCATAACTCTTTCTAACGTTCTCTTACAAGTGTATTAAATGCAGTATGCAGAGAGAAGTGTCTCGGTCGGGAACCATAATGTCCCGGTTGGGAAATGCCCAATTTTCATACGTGGCAGCTTCTGGTTGGTTGAAATCTCCAATGGCTAGTTTTTGTTCAAGTATCCCGGTCGGGACTCCGTGTGTCCCGGTCGGGACTCCGTGTGTCCCGGTCGGGACTTGCCCGATGATGCCACTGCCAGTAACTTGGGTCTTCTAGGCTTTGAATACTTCCCGGTCAAGACTACCCTTCCCGGTCGGGACCTGAGTCTGTTTTGACTAAGTATGTTTTGACTTTCTGATGATGTGGCACATTATGGTGGTATCTCTTCTTCAACGGTCAAGTCTTTTTGAATGTCCCGCTCGAACCCATACTTTCCCGGTTGGGAACCTAAGTGTCCCAATCGGGACATCCCATATCCTGGTCCACTTTTGCTACTGGAACTTTTGGTTCTTCACCCTGCAGAGTTTCCTAGTCTAGACACTTAGTTTGCTTGCTCTGCTCTACAGTCCCGGTCGGGACATTGTGGTCCCAGTCTGGAAACCTATGGTCCCGGTCGGGACATAGCATTTCCCGGTCTGCTTTGGCTACTGGAACTTTGAGACACTTTGAGGCAATGCTTTCCTGGTCTGGACATGGCACTTCTCGGTCTGGACTTGTGTCCCGATCGGGAGTTCCTTGTCCTGGTTGGGAGTTACATGTCTCTACGAAATTCTTGATTTGTTCAATGAGAAAACCTTAACCAAATGTGCTGAAACTCTGAACACTTTCAAAACAACACTAAAAAAGAATGTTAGTAATAATTAATTTGATTGTCAAGATCAAAATAAAGAGCAATCACCCTTTGGTTAACAATATATATATATATATATAATGTTAAAAAGAAAATTGTGACGACAATAATAATAATGATGTTGACTATATTATTGAAGCTCTGATACACCTAGCCTTGAACTAGAATAGTGGATAGTTTGGGATACCAATTAGGGAAAGAAATATGTGCGCGTGATATAATCTTAATACTGGTAATGACACTATTATTCAAAAAGCCGGTGATGACACTATTATTTGAAAAGCCGGTGATGACACTATTATTTAAATAGACCAGTAACTGCAATATTAAAAAAGTTGGTAATGGCAACACCGTATTCCTATTAATTAGTTCGGACATAGGTATTATGGTTTGGATTAGAACAAAAATATAATGATAATACTAGTAATGTTATAAGTAAATTAAATAAAAGATTATTGTATATAAATTGAGTGTGAAACAAAATTATTTATTTGTTGCATAAAAACCATGTTGGTATATGAAATTTCTATTATGATATATGTTGTAGAACAAATATGATTATATATGTAACGTAAAATACTTAGCAATAGAATTTACATGGACTGAATATGAGTGTGTACTAAAATGGCATACGCATGTCCAATATTAGTTTATAAATTGGATATGATAGATGAATAATTTGGATATGATTTGGACTTAGAAGTGGTATAAAAGGTATGGAGGATTGGTTGCATTTGATTATATAGATGTTATGTGTGCCGTCCTTATAATTTGAGAATAAAACTAAAGCATGTTGATATCCTTTATTTGGTTATACAAGAAGGAATATTATATGATATTATGATTTTAATTATGTAATTAATTAGTTGTGTAATCATAAAATGAATATTCAATATAGCAAATAAATATACATGTGATGGAAATAACCATTGAATTAAAACAATAGATGGAAACAAATTAAATTAAGATAATATATGGAAATTAATTGAATGACATGAGTTATAATTACATTATGGAGTAAGTTAAATTGATAAATGAGATATATGATGTCATGAAAATATGATATAATCATATATAACAGTATGTTCATTCTTTAATGACACATACATTATTATTGTGATATTTGACATAAAATGTCATGTTTTTATGTGACTGCATATAAAACTTGAATGCTTATATATACTACTAAGCTAGAGATATATTAGCGTGAGTTTTTCTCACGCAAAAAATGGAGCTTGCAGATATTAGAACTTAAAGTTAATCAAGAAGAGTCCGAACCCATATTAGAAGAGACATTGGAGACCCAACTATTAATTGGTTTCTTTGTACTTTCATTTTGATTTTAATTATGCATACGGATTTAGATAAAATATATTGTATATATATTAAGAATATAAATTGTAGATGGAATTATTCAAAATGTGAATGAAAAAAGTTATATTAAGTAATATGTATGTATACAGCATAAGGTAAGAAAAAAAATTGGAAAGACTTGCCTAACATGATATAAACAGGTAAATAGAAATAATAAATGGAGGAAAAAAATTTATTCAGCAGAATCACCTGGTCAGTTATGTGACATTCTACTTATATAGTGGGATTATTTCCATTATATGGGTGGGGTGTTATATTTATGATGAATCATCGCATAAAGAAAGAAAATGTCTTCATGAGTAACTTTTCATTACTCTCACTTTTAGTATTAATAGTGAAAGTAATAATGCGATGAATGATGAAGTGAGAAAGAGTCTTGATGTGTTTGACATTGGATTTTTTGTCAAGGTGGTTTTCTAGAGAAATACCTCTCTAAACATCAAGGTGAGTGAGATGCATTCCTTAAGCATTGAAAATATCATCCTTTTTGAAACTAGAAGCATCTACAAATTGATTCTTGGTCATCTCTTGTTGTTGGCCAAACATACGAAAATGCACCTCATAATAGCCGAGAGGATGCTTGGCTTCCTTAATTACATTAAGTGTTGAGAGAAATTTTGTGGTGAGTTCATCATGACCATCTTCAAGTGGCATGACTGTAACACCCATCCTCACAACTAAAATATAACTTGTTATACAAGTGGAGTGCTATAAGAATAGGTGATTAAAACCTATTCCATGTAAAACTTTTCTCTTTAGATACTTATGTGTATCTGGGTTATTCGATTGAATCAGCATCCTATTTACCTGTATAAGATCCATTCATATACTAGTTTAGACATAGCATATCCTTAATGATTATATCTTGACTATTATAGCTAAGCCTCCATTACTTCATATTACATGATCTTATAAATGATGAACATAAAAGATTACATCCTTTTACTTGAATGTTAGAAATACGTGCATGCTATGATTATGAGTTCGATCCAAATCTAGGTCTATGGTCTCTTCTATATGGGCTATAGCTCATCCTCTGTCAACTGCTTCATCTACTATCTATTGGCTCCAAGACTTGCGTGCATAGAAAACACACTAAGCAATTCACAGCTTAGTAATACACGATAGCATTGAAAAATGATAACATAATAAAATATCAGTACATGGCAAGTTCTTGACATCTTGGAGATTCTAGTGCGTACCGATCACCTTATAACGTATTGACCTCTAGGAGGCTCTAGCGTATGTCGGCCGCTAGCTAATACATTGACCTCTCGAAGGCTCGAACTTTCAAGGTAAGATTGAGCAATTTTGTTGAATAACCGGTTATTCCCATTATTTGTTCATATATTATTTCTATATATATCATTTATACTTATCATGTATTCATATATCGTGATTAATACACAACACCATAGGGTTTCCATATTTATTACATCATAGTCACACTTATCTGATTATGCCTTAACCTCTTAGGGCTGTAACACCTTTTATCCTTCCGTATACACCATCGTATACCAGACTGATAAGTAGTGTTATGATTTACAAAACCAAATATTAAAACATTTGTAAATAATATAAAATACTATAACATTTTTCTTTTAAGAAGAATAAAATATAAAATAAGAATATATAGTTCTAAACCCGCTCTCTGTTTATATTCCCTTATATATGAGTATTTAATTTTTTTTTACAACACTAATACCATAATAATAAAATACAAAAGAAAAGCCAATCCGCTCGGAATGGCTGTCGCTACTGCTACTGCTTGGCTCCATATTGTAGGGTCCACTATCAGTGACTTTATATCTACAATGCTTGTCACTTTATCTTCACTTTAAACCTGCGCGAGAGAAAAACAAACTCCCGCGCTGAGTTATACAACTCAGTGGTATAGTAATTTATAATAGCAGTTATTTATAGAAAATATCAAATATAAAATTTTTCATCAATATCATAAATTCATAAAAATCTCTTGTCATGCTTATATACTAAATCATCATAGACTAATCACAGGGAAACGAGAGGTACATATCATTTCATAATCCCAGGAAACCCACCAGATCAGAGAAATAATGTGAATAAATTTTATCACACGGTCCCAGGAAACCCACCGGACGGAATATATGTATCATACGACCACAGGAAACCCACTAGGCCGTAAAGTATAATACATGGCCACAAGAAATCCAGCGGGCCAATAACTCTATTGACATGTCAATAACTCCCTAAACTGTCGTTTATGCTAATATATGAGCTAAAATATCAAGTTCTTGTCAAATATGTATTTCCATAATATTTCAAACTATTTTATCATATAAACTCATTTAAATAAAAACTTCATTAAAATCATATTTTAAACATTTAATGGCTAAAATTATAAATTATTGTACAGACCTCAACTTTCACGTGCCGATGTCTTCCGGCTCTTTTCCCCGGTCTGCCTTTGGCACCGGTCTCATAATTGCGCCAGAACAACAATAATTTCTGATTAACTACAAAGTCATTTTTAACATATTTTCTGTTAAAAATAAAACTCCCAACTACTTCCCGCTCTCTCTAATATCGATATTATATTTTCTCGTTACACTAGTTTGATGCATAATTCGAAATTTCGGTCACCCAACACGCTTTCCGGTGTGACAAAAAATTTTCTAATATATTTTTTTTTACTCAAAAATTTCTATTAATTCAATAAATGCTTTAAAAATTCCAAATAAATTCCTATGATCTCTTTAGCCCATTTTCTTGTATTTTCCATCACCAATTTCACCAAAATAATATTCCATAATTTCCAATAAATTTTT
>CATIWF010022395.1:0-60484 GCA_949630135.1 Balakata baccata | reverse complement strand
AAATATGTCACTTTGGTCCCTCCTTGTTTTTGCCAAATATCCATTTAAAACCTTGGCTTTTACTTCTTTCTTATAACTTTTCTCAACTTTATATTTTTTTTAATTAAATCACCCACAACAAAAATAAAATCTTTTATAAATCTTTGAACCTCAATTTTAGACTCTAATAATACTAATTGCGGCAATTAAACATATTAATTATCTGAACCTAAATTACGGGCATTACAATATATATTTTGAATTTTTTTGCAAAAATTATTAATAGAGATTATACTTATAGTATGGAAATTATTTATATAATTATATCAATATATACATATTTAAAAAAAAAAATCATACAATACTAACTTTTCGGTGTTATTTACATAAATAACTCATTCTTTTTTTTCTTTTCATTCATACCAAAAATAATTTCATTTGCACTTATTATTTGAATTTTAGTTTTCAAATAGTGAGAGAAAAAAGAACTAGAGAACAAAGAGAGTGATTTCGTTCTCCATTCCATCGTCGTTCTCCATTCCGAAGTACAATTTCATCATCGATGTCATAAGATCAAATGCTTAAATAAGCGTACCTATTGCTACTGAATTTTTTTCAATTAAGATTCTATTTTGCGAAGAGAGTGATTCGTTGGGCTTCACAGGCAAACTCTATTTCTAAATACATCTTTATTCATCTTTTGTCACAGTCTGGTTTGGCTACCTAGTCCTCGAAATTTTCAACTTATGCTTCTACTATGAATTTGGTCCAAGCTTGTTCTCATCTTATGAACTGTAGTTGAAAGGTTATTGTGACTCATGCATATAAAGAATGTAATTTTGTGGTTGATTGGATTTCAAAGTTTGCTTTATCTTGTAACCTGGGCACTCATTCCATCAGAAACTTTCTTAGAAACTTGAAGTTGCTTCTAAAGGGGTGATAAGAATGGGGTTATTTGGCCTCACACTATCAATTGTTTGTTTGTTTTGTTTTATTGCTTTGGGTTTGTCCCCTCATTTGCATCCAAGTTATATTTAAGGTATCCTCAAAGTATATCTAGAAAATTACTCTTGAGAAATGCATCTCAAAAAATTTCTTGAAAATCTTTAAGGTATTCTCATAAAATTCCCAAATGTATATTCAAGATATACTCAAGGTACCCGAAAAAGTATACCAAACTATTTGTTTGAAAATTATGATATTTTGAATTTTGATTGAATTATATTTTTCTTCTTCTTCTTTAATAATCGATTCTTATTATTCTGGATTTTTTTGTTATTTATTGGTGAAAATTGAACGAACCCAAAGTATACCGAAGGTATGCTAAAGATATACTGTCTAGATATATTTTTGGGTGATTTTGAGATTTAGATACATTTGTAATTTTAGAAAGTTGTTTTTAGTAAAATTGAAAAAAATTTTGAGTGCTGATGAAAATGTAAATTAGTATTAAATTTTCGATATTTCTATAAAACTTCCTAAAAAAAATTAGCAGCCCATTTGGTACATAGGACTGTTTAATTAAGTCATAGGATTAGTCCATAATCCCATGTTTGGTTTAAAAAAAATTAGATATGGTTTAGTAAATAAGACTTAACTAATACCCACGTGCCTCATATCTTTACTAATACCCTTTTAATGAGATTACTAATCTCTATAATTATAAAAGTAAAAAGCTTAAACTAATATTACTATTTTATCTTATTTTCAAAATAGCCTTAGTTTTGGATTTTATTTTCAACTACCTATATAGGAAAATAGATATTTAAATAATTTACTTATTTCACCAATTTATCATAATTTATATCATCATATTAAACATGGTATTATAAATTTTGATTTGTTAATACTGTAATTAAAATATTTTTACCAAACAAGGGCTAACTTAACTAATCTTATAGCTTGATGAAATACAACATTAACACTAATCATATGTCTTAAGTAATCAATGAACCAAATAAATTGTAAATGTTATATATACATATTAATATATGTCAGCAATATCAAATAAAAAAATTAGGTTTAGAATGTTACGTCACTATCAAACCAAACTAAACTCTCTTAAGGCTACATTTGATAAAAAAAAAAAAAACAATTGAAAATATGTATATTTTAAAGTTAAAAATAATCTCTACTTTCATTCTTGTATATAAATAATTATGTAACTAAACTCTCTTAAGGCTACATTTGATTAAAAAAAAAACAATTAAAAATATGTATATTTAAAAGTTAAAAAACAAATAACATAATTATTTATATAGAAGAATGAAAGTAGAGATTATTTTTATATAAATTGCCCTAGAAACAACATCTATTTAAAAATTAAGTAGTTTTATTTGTTATTCACTCAAAATGCATAAATACCATTAATATTTATGCATAAAACAACTCGACTTCATCTAATCTTGGTAAAAGTTGAATCATAAGTGACAAACTTGTTAATATTATGATAAGTTTATGTTGAATCTGAATATGTACATATAAATTAAACTTGATCATCAAATCGAATATCTATTAAACCTAAGTGATAGAGAACTAGGGTTTAGACTTTATACCACTACTCAAATTCCGATAAAAAATGAAGAGAGATCAAATTTTAAAAATAAAAAAAATAGAAAAATTGTTTTTTAAAATTTTTATCTTCTCACTAACTATTTAAAGTGTAAGTGTTGGAAAATATCATAAAATATTCTTAGCATTGTTCTGTGTCCCATTTGCTAGGGGTGGTAATTTGTATAGTGTCTTGATATATCATAACACGATAAAGGTTGCATGAACAAAACACAATAAGTTAATTGTATCTAAAATTTAAATACGAATATGATCCACTTAATAAACAGATTAACACGACACAACAAGTTTAATACGATTAACATATAAAATTAGTGTAACATGATATAGTTAATGTGTATCTAGATTATAACGTGTCAGATTAAATGTGTTAATACAACATGATACTTCACGCTTAGCATAATTAACATATAAATTGAATTGAATTAGATTAACATGATCTAGATGATGTATATATGGATGAATAGTTAATGTGTATCTAGATTATAACGTGTCAAATTAAACGTGTTAATACAACACGATACTTCACGCTTAGCATAATTAACATATAAATTGAATTGAATTAGATTAACATGATCTAGATGATGTATATATGGATGAATTATTAACGAAATAAACGTATTTTTTCGTATTGGCGGGTCAACCCACAACACAACACTATAATTTTCGTATATTTATTGGGTTGATACTATTGTAACTTGAGCATGAAAAATCACAACCTTAATTTGCAAATATCGTATTGGGTTCGTGTCGTGTTTCATGACTACAATTTTGAAACACACTTTATAACTCTGCTAGCAAGAACAAATACATATTCGGCAGTGGATTTGCTTTTCTCAAGATCACCTATATAATAGGAGTCAACAACAAAAACAGAATATGTAGTAGCTACACAAGCTAATAAAGAAGCAATTTGGTTGAAAATGACATTGGAAGAACTCGAGCATGAACAAGAGAAGATTTCTCTTTTTTGTGACAGTTAGGTGTTTTGCATCTTCCAAAGAATTCAGCTTTTCATTCCCAAAAAAAACACATTCGAGTCCAGTATCACTTTGTTTGTGAGAAAATGGAGGAAGAAATTGTGGATATGCTAAAAATTCATACAAAAGATGACTTAACAGATTTTACGACAAAAGCGGTTAATGTTGACAAATTTATTCGGTGTCAATTCTCTAGTGGCTTAGTAGAGACATGAGCAATATGGAACAACAAAAAATAAAGAATGATGTGAAGATATGATTGACTCTCAATCAAATCTTCAAGTGGGAGATTATTGGCCCATTAGCCCAAAGCCCACATGCATTTCTCTCATTTTACATGTAATTGAAATCAAAGTCATAAGTTTTCCCTATAAATAGGCATACTTCCAAGGCTTTCAACACTACAAGGGAAGCAAGTGAGAGCAAAGTGAGGACTCCCTAAAAGAAAAAGAAAAATAAGGAGAGAAAAAAAATGGTTATTCTCCTAATTTTTTGAGAGAATTTTAGTTGTTCTCTCCTTAAATTTAGAAAGAGATTGTAGTATCCTATTTTCTTTCATAGTGGAATTTTTCTATTTTTGCCCATGGTTTTTACTCTGATTTGTTTGGGAGTTTTCCACGTCAAAATTTATATGCTCAATTTTATTATTTTTTTTTTCAAATTATTAGCTACTATTTTGATATATCCAATCCTAAATTTTCACAACAAGTGTTGGCCCATTAGCCCAAAGCTCACATGCATTTCTCTCATTTTACATATGATTGAAATTAAAGCCATCAGTTTTTCAGCATTTACATGGTTCTTTTTATACCATTTCTTTGAGCAAAGTTTTCCCTGTAAATAGGCATACTTCCAAGGCTTTCAACACAGTAAAGGAAGCATGTGAGGATCTCATCCAAGAGAGAAAAGAGAGATTAAAAAATATATAGTTATTCTCCTAACTTTTGAGAGAGAATTTTAATTGTTTTCTCCTTAAATTTAAAGAGAATGTTGTAATCTCTTATTTATTTTATAGTGAAATTTTTCTATCATTGCCCGTAGTTTTTACCTTGATTTGTTCAGGGAGGTTACCACATGAAATATGTATATTCCATTTTATTGTTATTTTTCTCAAATTATTAGTTGTAACTCTACTCTATCTGATCCTAGTTTTTAATAATAATTGGTATCAGAACCTGACTTAGGTATTAATATCTACTATCTTATCCTCTGTAGTTGCCACAAATAAATGGATCCTCCACATCATATTATAAGGATTATTATTTACCCTTAAAGGTTGTAATAGAAGCAATGGTGGTAAATTTTGAAATTGAAAAATTTAATGGGAGTAATTTTTTATTGTAGAAATTAAAAATGAAGGTAATTTTGAGGAAAGATAATTGTCTAGCGACTATCAACAATAAGCTGGAGAAATTCACAAATAATGAAAAATGGAACAAAGTAGACAAGAATGTCATTGCAAATCTTCATCTTGCACTAGTAGATAAAGTATTTTCAAGCATTGAGGAAAAGAAAATGGCAAAGGAAATTTGGGATCATATCACAAAATTGTACGAAGTTTCCAGAGCTCATTAAAGTATTCTTACCTTTTTTTGAGCATTGTATTACAAGTAAGCAGCATAAGTTGAAGTTTAAAATATCAAATCTAGAAGCAAAGAAATTCTAGAATTGCTATACCGTTTTTGTCCATAGGAAAATTTTTAAATTTTTATTAATTCTTCCACCAATATTTTAATTTCATATTATTAATATTCCTACTTATTTTTCCTCATAATTTATCATTTTTTCATGGATCCAAATTTAGACTCTGGCTGAACCGACGCGCCCGACTATGATCACACACAATTGTAGCCTAAATCGCTAGACAGTATAAGATATGTGTTTATTCTTGTTATCGGAGCTGTAAGCTGGGTTTTAAAACTGCAATCGGTTATGGATATGTCAACAACAAAAGTGTAATATGTAGCAAGTGCACAAGCTAGTAAAGAACCAACTTGGTTGAAAATGACATTAGAAGAAATCGGGCATAAACAAGAGAACATTTCTCTTTTTTGTGACAATTAGAGTGCTTTGCATCTTGCAAATAATCCAACATTTTATTCCCAGACAGAACACATTCGAATCCAGTACCACTTCATTTGTAAGAAAGTGGAGTAAGGAACGGTAGATATGCATAAAATTCATACAAAAAACAGCCTAACAGATTTTATGACAAAGGCGGTCAATGCTAACAAGTTTAGCCGGTATCAATCCTCTAGCGGCCTAGTAGAAACATGAGCAATATGAAATGGCAAGGAAGAAAGAATTGTGTAAAGATATGATTAACTCTCAATCAAATCTTCTAAGTAGGAGATTGTTGGCTCATTAGCCCAAAGCCCACATGCATCTCTCATTTTACATGTGATTGAAATTAAAACCATAAGTTTTCCATCGTGGGGCAGTATTTATATGGCTCTTTTTATACCATTTATTTGAGTAAAGTTTTCCCTATAAATAGCTTACTTCCAAAGCTTTCAATACATAAAGGGAAGCAAGTGAGGATCCCATCCAAGAGAGAAAAGAGAGATTACGAAAAATAGATAATCTCTTAATTTTTGAGAAAGTTTTAAGTGTTCTCTCTTTAAATTTAGAGTGGAAGTTGTAATCTCCTTTTTTTTAATAGTGAAATTATTCTATTCTTGTATGTGATTTTTATCCTGATTTGTTCAGAAAGTTCCCCACATAAAATTTGTATGTTCTATTTTATTGTTATTTTTCTCAAATTACTAGCTACAACCCTATTTTATAGGATGAATTATACTGACGGTACTCCAATTATATAAATCGTAACAATTCAGTACCTCAAAAATGAAAGATATTATAAGTGAGAAGTTGATGGTCAAAAGGGGAAAAAAATAAGAAATGAGATGATATGAATCACATAAGCATCATCCTAAAGGGTTTAATAATCATGAACATGACAACATAACACGATACAAACTCAACAGAAAATTTGCAGCTTAAGATTGAAATTTATAGTATTCGTGTCACAATAATATCAATCTGATAGACAGAAATTATTGTATTGTATTGCTGATTGACCTGGCACACGAAAAAAATACATTTAATTCATTAATAATTCATGTTGTATTTTTAATGACGAAGACAATATGTAATTATTGGAGGGGTAAGTTCAAATTTTTTTAATGGAGAATGGGTAAGTTAAAAAAATTTTAATGGAAGAACACAAATTTTATTGATAAACAATATACCTACTATGAAATTTTTTGTGGACATTGGGAGGGCTTGGACCACTGTCCGCCCCCTTTCTTCGTCCCTACATATTGTGTTGAGTTAACATGTTTAACCCAATATTTTATAATCTATATACACATAATTTAGATCATATTATACTAATTCAATTCAATTTATAGATTAATCGCCATGTAGTGTTATGCTGGGTTAACATGTTTAACCCGACATGTTATAATTCATATACACAACTAAATCGTATTATACCAACTTTTTAGATCAATCGTGTTAAATATATCGTATCATGTTAACCCGTTTATTAAATGGATTATATCCGCATTTGAATTTTAGACACGATTAACTTATCATATCGTGTTTATATTGACCTCTATTGTAAAACACGGCATAAACACAACCTACTAACACATTGCCACCCTACGGAATATTGAGTCATGCACAGTTCCTTCAAGTTTACCTCATTGAATGATCTAATGAACCGCACAACCGACGCCCTGTCACACACATCTAAATTCCTATTTTCATGCCCAAGGATTTAAGTACCATATAGCCAGTCCAAAAAAATTGAGCAGCAAAAACGGCAATAATGGCATTAAGCAGGAATTCCAGGATAAGCTGGATATTTTTTAGTGATAACTCTATAGCCATGCCATTATATTAGTTATACAGGTAATGAAATACATGATAATTTAATGTGTCAATAAAGTTCTTCACAATTAGCTCAACTTTTAGTAGGAAACTACATGGCTATACAATAAAATATATTAATTCATAAAATACTTACTCAGCTACAGATCTTTGAGAGTTCTCCAGTGCTACTGAGCTGCCAACTGTATCATTTCCAGATGGGCTGTCAGTCTTTTTGTCCATCATCTCTGGCACAATCCCAACAACTTCAGAATGGGATACTACTTGATTGCCCACTTCAGTTTCAGATCCTTTTGAATCAATGGATACTACTAAGCCCTCTACTACACCCTTCTCAGATGAGACATCAAACTTTTTTCCCTCTGATGCCAGAAAAGAAGCAGGAGGAACTGGAGTTTCAGAAACATTTTCTATCCCACCAGACTTAGATTGATGATTTTTATCAGCTTCAGAAATCTTTGATTCCCCAGTAATCTTATGATGAGAGTCCTCAACATCAATGGATACTGCTAAGCTCTCCACTACACCTTTCTCATATAAGACACCAAACTTTTCGCCCCCAGATGCCAGAGAAGTGGCAGGTAGAAGTGGAGTCTCAGAAACATTTTCTATAACCCCACCAGACTTGGATTGATCATTTTCTTCAGCTTCTGAAATTTTTGACTCCTCAGGAATCTGATGATGAGAGTCCACAACATCACCTTTTACCCCATCGGACACCAGAGAAGATGCAGGCAGAACCGGAGTTTCAAAAACATTTTCTAGAAGCTTCCCATCACACTTGGAATGATCAATTATTTCAGCTTCAGAAGTTTTTGAATACTCAGAAATCATATGAGAGTTCGCATCAGATTTCTCCCCTGACACCAGCGAAGATGTATGCAGAGATGGAGTTTGAGAAACATTTTCAAGAACCGCCCCACCAGATTTAAATTGATCATTTCTTACAGCTTCAGAACTTTTCGATTCCTCAGGAATATTATGAGAAGAGTCCTCAACATTCTCTTCATGCAGCACTGAGATAGATGCAGGCTGGTACACATTTTTTGATGTATCCTCAGGAGCAATGCTACTAATTTCGGAATTTTCAGGCTCTATCCAACCAACTGATGAACCTTCTGGTCCTATCCCATCAATATGGGATTCAATCATTTGTTGACTATTTTCTATTTCGGAGGTTTTCAGTTTCCCCACCGTTTCTGAGGTGCCATGGGTACTCTCCTCCAAGGAACCCTTAACCTTTTCATTCTCCACCACTGAACAAGAAGGAAGAACATTGTTTCCTGACACAGTTTCATATACTGCTTTACCAACCTCAGATACAACCATCTGAATGCATTTCTCAGTTTCATATCCTTTCAATTCCTTTGCCACTGACCCGCCATGTTTATTCATCTCAGAAGACTGTTTAACTTTATCATCCTCCAGAGAATGGGGAGATGGAGACAAAACCATTTTTTCTGGAACAGTTTCAGAAACATCATCAACAATCTGAGAAATAAAGTTGCAACTAAGACCTTCAGCTTTAGATCTTTGTGATTCCTCTGGTGTCACAATCTTCGATTGATCTGGTGCTGCTATCTTTAATTCCTCTGGTACTATAGGGCTGCCACATAAAGCCCCCTCAGGTGATCCTGTATTCTCTTCTTCTTCCTTCACCATGTTATCTGACAAATCTTTCATCACAGCCCTACCAACTTGAGAAACATCACCTTCAGCTTTAGATCTTTGTGATTCCTCTAGTGTCACAATCTTCGATTCATCTGGAGCTGCTATCTTTAATTCCTCTGGTATTATAGGGCTGCCACATAAAGCTCGCTCAGGTGATCCTGTATTCTCTTCTTCTTCCTTCAGCATGTTATCTGACAAATCTTTCATCACAGCCCCACCAACTTGAGAAACACCTTCCTCATTACCCATCATCTCTCCTTCAGAATCTAGTGGTTCCTCCACTGCCAGTGAGCTGCCAGCTATACCCTTCTCAGAAAAGCCATGAACTTTTTTCTCCTCAACCACAAGGGAAGATGAAGGAAGATTGGTTTCAGAATTATTTTGCAGTGCACCCCCATCAACCTGCAAGACATTCATTTGATTACCATCCTCTGAACCAGTAGATTCAGCAGCAATATCAATTGGCAATGATGTATCTGCTTCTGCCAACTTTGCTCGTGCATCCAAACCAGCACCTTCCTCTCCCCTTCCAACCCCTAGCAACACCTTAGCTCCACAATCGTCTTTTCCTGTATCTGCAGATTCAGAAACAATAAGTCTTTGCAAAGATGTTTGATCTTCCGCATTACCAACCTCAAGATGATCACCATCGCGACTTCCAGGAGTTAATTGTGTTCCACTAGTGTCTTCTGGAACATCCTGTACATTGACAGCAACAAAATCTTCTGTAGATGGCTCTTGTACTGCAGAGGGTTCTACTTCCATATAGCAGACCTCAGCATGACTGCCCTCACTACTTCTAACAGCCAGTGGCTGTACCACCCCACTATGATCATTTGGAATAACCTCTGCGCTACCAGATGGAGATGCAAACTCATGTAAAGGTTCTGAAGTTGGATCCTTTTTATCTTCGCTCCCACCCCATAAATCTTCCAATTTACCCTGATCTGTGGAAATCTTACACAGAGAGGCAGCATTACAGCAAGAAGCCACATCACCCTGCTGGAGATCAGCTCTTTGATTGTTTGCCTCTACAGAAGATTCTGGACATTCAATAGAACCTTCAACTGTAAAATCTGCACCACACACGTCAGACCTGCCAGAAAAACCTTCTAACATATCCCCAATATCTAAATTATCCTGAATTCCAGAAACACCCAAAGCATCAGATGATCTGGAAGTTGTGCAGCCTTCAAGATTTCCATATTTCATTTCTGAAGAAGTCTGTATTTCAATTTTAGAACTAACACGGGATGTGCCAGGCGGTTCAATTTCCACATTTTCTGATTGGAAGGGGATGGCACAAATTGATGCAGACTTTGAAGGATGATCCTCAGCGGTGGCTTTTATAAAACTTGTAGGACCTTGAAGGATCTTGGAATCTAGAGACACTTGCAAAAAAGGCTTATCAAGATTTTCAGACAATGTCTCCACCACTGTATGAGTGCTTGTGGCACCAGAATCTGAGATGAGATTATCAGGAATTTGAGTGCTCACAACAGAATGAAAACCAACACTATTAGCATTTGCAGAACTTGAAGAACCTTCTAGACCAATGACAGGTGGAGAAGATGCTTTCAATGAAACCTCTGTTTTCTTTACTGAACTGTCATAATGTTTTATTACAGCTGAAGCAGGTACAGTTACTATGGGATGATCACCTGCAACAGCAGCTTCCACCGAAATTATGGGATGCTCCAGGCTGCTACAATCAAGGGTGGGAGACTTTGGCAGTTCTTTAGAAGACATAACCGTTTCATTTCTGCACTTATCCCTGGTCATCCTGGCCGGCTCTGTTTCACCTGCAGATACAACTGTTGGAACTACACCATCACCAGAAGACCGTGAATTCTGACCAGTGAATTCATTAGGTGCAGGTATAGAAGGAACATTCTCCTTTTCGCCAGCATCTGCTGAAACTGTACAGGTGAGCTCCGTATTGCTCTCTGTGACTAAATTTTTGGAAGAGGGCTGTCCTGAATCTGCCACATTTTCAGCAGAAACATCATTTTTAGTAATTGCAGGCTTACCCAAAGTAGATATATGGTCTTCTTCCATATTGATGCCAACTCCAGACTTGGACTGTTCAGAACTGTCAACTAAAATCCCCAAAACTGGAGTTGTCTCCAGAGATGATATTGTTGCAGGCACTTTTTCTTCTGAACTATGATTTTTTGCAAAATCTTCAGGTGGCACTTTTCCCTCTGAGCTTTGATTTTTGATAACATCAGCAGGTGTCTTATGTAACAAAGGTACAACTGGAACAGTTCGAACTTCATTCCTAGAAAACTCGGCAATTTTACTTTTTGATGAGCAAGTCTCAGAGAAAATTTCCTTCATCACACGGGCAACATCAGTAATATCAGAGGTCTGAATTCGGCCAACAGCAGGAACTCCACCAGTCTCTTTTTTTGAATCTTGAGCAGCTAAACCACTTGGCAGATATGCTCCCTGAAAATAATAGAATGCAGATATCAATCAAAGAACTAAATGTGACAACAAGAAGGCAGACAGACCCATAAAATAAAAAGTTTCTGCAAAAAGTTGCAACTATATCTTCAAATATACATGTAGAGTCTTCCAGTAAATTGTAGCCATCCCATAGCAAAAAATTCGAAGTTCAAAATGTCAACATTAATGATTACTGCATATCTTATACAACAGTGCTTAAATTTATTCTTCAACATTTCAACAATCAACATATCAAAAAATAAAAAATAAAAAAATTATTTTGCTTTCCAACAATCTATAACAGAATCTTTCAAAAAAAAAAAAAAAAAGAAAAGAAAAAGAATAAAAGAAGCCCCACTTGACTCATAACACAACCAAATATGATGGATCTCAATAGAATTTCATAGATTAATCAATTTGAGAAAATTAAAAGAAATAAATTGAAAAGCCTTGAATAGATGTGGACTGAAACAAAAACTCTAAAGTTGAGTATATAATTAATATAATCCAAAAAGTTATATAAATATGATACATTTGGTAAATACATGTAAACAAACCAAAATACCTGAATGGCATTTGCTACATCACTATCTTGCTTACTTCTCAGAGACATAGTTCTGCTCCCTAATGAATCCCTGGTTTTGTTCTGAGACTCTGTATTTATTTTTGGATCCTGACTAACTGAAGCATCAACAGCAGGTGAAACTTGACCTGATTTCTTTCCCCTGCGCCTAGGTGCTTCTGCTCTAGTTGAAGCCTTTCGACCTTGCCGTTTAACTTGTACCGCTTCTTGAGGGATAGATTGGGAGGCAGAAGGGATAGAGGGATGAGATGCAACTAGCTGAGAATCGGAAGCAATATTTACAGCAACCAAATCAATGGATTTGGCAGTGCCTCCTGCAGAATCAGAACTCGGCAATGACTCAGTTGGATGATTAACAACGGGAAGTGCTTTATCTTCTGAGCTTTGGGCCTGAACCACCTCTACAGATGTCAGTCTTAATATAGATATAGTTGAGGCAATCCCACCTTCATTGCCTTGCTCACCAATTACAGCTTTTGAAGAGCAATTTTCAGCAGATGATTCCGTTGTCACAGGAGCCACATCATGCATGCTGGCACTTAGAATATGTCCAGAAGATGTGCCTGCAAAAGTTGAGTTTGCTTAATAACAGCAGCCAATATTTTATGCCTGGATTGTTTAATTGCCCAGGTTCAAAAATAACTATTATATAGATATATAACTAAACCATTCATCTAGCAATACCATCATTTGTATCTTTTGAGCAGACCAGTTGCTGATTTTGGGCTATATTATCCAAGTGCTCAGTTGATTTTTTTTCCTGATCAACTTCTGTGAATGCTTTCTCCTGGTTCACATCTCCAGAGCCGAAATTCTGTTGGTTACTCATCATAACTTTACCTAAGGAGTCATCAGATTTATTCTGTAAAATCACATCTGGTTTAGAAACCTGACCAACCAAAGCATGTGATGCAGCAGGGGATACTGATGCTTGTTTTCTTCCCCTACGTCGCAGTGTTCCTGCAACAGTTTGTGTCTTCTGGCTTTGTCCTTTCATTTGTGTAGGAGCAGAAGGGAAAGGAGAGCTCTGAGTAGCAGAAGAGACTAAAGATACAGGAGGAGCTGACTTAGAATCCAAAGCAATACCTGGTTCAGAATGATGAATGGTTCCACTAATGACTTCTACAGCAGCAGAACCAGGTAAATTACTGTTAGAATGAATCAATGGTATGCTAGAAATGGTGCCACCTGTGGCACTCACAGATAGATTAATAGGTATATTCCGTGATTCATCATATACATTAGGACCTGGAACCGCTAAATTCTCAGGAGAAGTGAGCAACAGCTCCTGCTTCTTTCCCCTGCGTCGTGGTGCTTGAACTCCACTTTGAGCCTTCCGACCCCGTCCTCTTGATTGCACAGGCATAGAATGGCTAGCAGGGAAAAATTGTGCTCCAGGTGAAGCAACAGAAGTAGAAGCAGGTTGTAAGCCAGGCATAACAACAGAAGCAGAAGCAGATTGTGAGCTCAGTGTAGCAACAGAAGCAGAAGAAGATTGTGCGCTCAGTGTAACAACAGAAGCAGAAGCAGATTGTGAGCCTGGTGTAACAGCAGAAGCAGCAACAGATTGTGAGACAGGTGCAACTACAGATGCAGAAGCAGAGTGTGAGCCAGGAGCAACAGAAGCAGATGCAGATCGTGGGCCAGGTGAAACAACAGAAGCAGATGCAGACTGTGAGCTGGGTGTAACAGAAACTAAAGGGGTCATAGGCTGATAACAAGGAGTAAGCGCTGCACTTGTCTGAAGTGCAGTTGCATTAGCACCCCCTATATTAGAACCAGGAGAAGAATCAGGGACAGAGGATTTTGCTGAGATAGACTCAATTCCTTTGGGCAACCCCATATCCACTTTGCCACTACCAGATGGTGCTGGAAGTACCACTGCAGTTGGAGATTTATCTGAAGTTGTTCTTCTCGGCCTTCCACGTCCCCGCTTAGATGGTGGAGTTACCTCTTTGTTCTGTTGCAGAGGTGGGTGCTCCACAGACTGAGGTGGAGGGTGTGTTGGGGGCAGAGCCTGAGTTTCTGTACCACAGATGGCCACCACAGACCCACTAGCATCATTTGGCAAGTCCTTATCTATCATTTCTTCCTTCACTTTAGGGGATTCAGGTGAGTCAACCTGACACATCTTTTCAAATTCCTCTTCTGTCCATTGTTCTTCATAGGAGCGCACCTAATAAAGTAGAAAACAAAAATCAGAGTAATAACAAATCACCATACATGTTCCATACTGTGCATAGCATATGCTCCATAAGAATAAATTAACAGCAAACCTCTCTAGCTCGTTTGCCTCTTCCATAATGCTGAGTATCAAGGCCGCCAAGATACTGGCCTTTCCGCTTCAACCCCATATTTAATACTACCTCAGCCTTTGGTACATCATATAGCTTCATCACTTCATAGAATGATTTCAAGTCCTCATCAGTTACAAGCCGAGACGGAAGACGAGGGAGAGTCTCAGTAACATCCATCCCCTGTCCCAATAGCAAACTCTTCCATGTTGCCTAGAAATTTAGAAATTTCAGGAAGCTAACTCTATAGATAAGTAATTGAGTCACAAATTCATGCATATTCATCCATACCATCTCTTCTTCTCGTCTCTGTTTGTCAACTGATTCAAATACATCTATCTCTGATTCACTGACAGCATAGGTTTAAAATCATAAGAATTTCATTTTTCAATGAAATTTATGGAAAATACAGATTAAACAAAATGTGAAGACATCCATTTCGTGCAAAATTAAGAGATTAACAAAAATATGTCAGAAATTAGATAACTCCATAAAAATTCATGACCCAAGAATAACTAACTTTCTAGCGAAGAAACAACTGTCCATGAAACTAATGGATACATATGGCATTAGATAAAGCAGAATGCTTAGAGCATCCATTGATGTAAGGACTCCCCATCTTGTCAAAGTTTAAAAATGATAAATATATTCAGACAGATACGTTTATCAGCACTAGAGTACTCATAAATTATCCTCATTCCAAAATGGCCGAACATTTTCAAGTTAGACTATATTTCAATAACAAGTCAACTAATACAATAGAGACACTGCATCAATCACATAAAAATGAGCTTGGCTATCAGTTTATATTCTTTTCTCTTTTCAATAATAAAACACTGAATATAAGTTAATCATATCCACATTTACACCAGTACAACCTCTCAGTTGGATCACACTAAAGATTCATTTTGACATAGAAGTTGCTTAAGTTCATCCATGTTAATTTTATTGCTTATATCAATAACATTATTTGTTCAATCATCAAAAAATGATGATAACAACTTAAACCATCTAAATATTATTTCAATAACATGATAAGTACCTAACCGTTCAACCCAACCCAAAAACTTTAACTTATAGATTAAGACCCCGAAATTGGAGTATAGAACTTCAAACACACATGCTAAAAAGAAGCAAATTGGGCTTAAAGTGTGGATAAGCAGAGGCCAAACCTTTCCTGAATGAAACTTCATAAATAATACAAAGGAACCCAGGGTTCAAAGTTTGGACGTTTGGCATTTGAGGTCAAATACCATCATACTACGGAACTCAACCTCAAAGTGCATGCTTATAACTGCCATCCTAAGTACAGGTTTTAGATACCTTATAACAATAAAACTTCAAACAAGAAGTTTACCTGCGGGCTAAGATATCATTTAAACCATCATCATCTAATACAGGAGCAGCTTCCTCTATCTTACACTCCCTTAGGAGGGACTCCAAGTATTCCCTACGGTCTTCCGCACTGTAAAAAAGTTGCATAAGTTTTCTCAAGAGAATTTGCCAAAACAATTCGCAACTTCTAACTTTTGTATTAATATTTTGCTTAAAATAACCCAAGTCACCTGGTATTATTGTCAAAGAAACCGGCAGTAATACTCTGATTAGCAACTCCCAGTTTATGCTCAGCTGAAGCTCTGACTTGTTCTTCAACAGTTTGGACCTTGGAAGGTGTTTGAAATAGTTCAAGAGAAATAGCAATACAAAAGCAAAAGCATAGTTTAAAGACCATGCAATAATAAATAATACCGCATGAACAATCTATGCAACAGAAATAATATGCTATACAATTTTAGTAGTACATTCCCAAAGGCATATCTTCCTACTCTGGAATGCTGAATGATAATCGTGGCATAAGATAAAGGGTATATATCAGGAAGCGTTATCAATTTCAAAACAAAAACAAGAGTTAACTAGACAGGTATATATACATATTGAACATCTACAGCAGCTTTTCAGGTATAGCCTAAAATGAGATTGAAATCAAAGGGCCACTTGTTTCTTTTCTTAGAATCAAATGCCCAATAATTTCAATTTTTATTTTGGTAGTGTGGTAGCTGAGGACACTGCCACAAGCACTAGCAAGAGATGGTGGTTCACCAGCAAAATTAATAGTAAGTTCTACTTCCAAGGGTGACAATGGCAATATGGTGTTGACAATTCAGTGGAGTCAAAAATTGTGGACAAGGAAAAAATCAGCATAATAAGAAATTAAGATTCCTTTGCTTGTGAAGCTTCTTCAGATTTCACAACCATGTACCAACCTAACATGATCTTTTTGCTTTCTATTGTTACACAGAGAGAGAGAAGCTAAAAGCAAATCAATGAATTGATTTCTAAATTTTAACATCAAAGTGAAATGGCACACAAAATACTTCCTAGCTCCTAATGAAAATACGAAGAAGTGTTCATCATCCACCACCAAAGCATGCTTATATTCCAGTGGGGCATCAAGCAAAGACGAACAAAAGCATAAAATGACATAAATCCCATCCAAACCCTCAGAAGTTGGAAAGCATTTACCGTGTAAATGACAAGTATTCTACTATTCTTGATATCAAGTTTCATGAGGTAATTATCCAGCCAATCCAATTATACATATAATTTCATAACATTCAAAAGTAAGAATGAATTATAGCCAAATCTCCATTCATCAGAATTTCAAAATTCAAATAGTCAAAATGCAACTCTAGCTGTGAGGCAACAAAAGGAAAACTACATACTGTTTCAAACCGAAGAACAAGAACATCCCTCTTTTGACCAATCCTATGAGCCCTGGCTTGTGCTTGAAGATCCACCTGAAAACACACCCACATAAGAAAATAGGCAGCTTTATAATGAGAATTAATGTCACACACAAATCAAGAAGCCGCCATTGCATATAAAACCTGAGGATTCCAGTCAGTGTCAAATATGATCACAGTATCAGCAGCTTGCAGATTCACTCCAACACCACCAGCTCGAATGCTAACACCACATATTCAAATGTCAGCCTTATGGAAACTAAGTTACCATATCACAGCTAAGCTCAACATACAGTTTGAGAATTTCAACAATAATAGTTGTTATTAGAAATAGAAAAAATAATTTTATAAAAATGGAACTACAAAAACATGTATACTGCTTCTAACATTAAAATGTAATGGAAATATCGGCAAATCCAGCATTGCACAATTCACATCACAGCCTTTAACATTAGAGATAAAACCTACAACACTTAATTTGTTCAAAACAGAATGTCAAAAGTGCCAAATGGGTAAGCTGAACGCTGATTCCATTATCCAATATCCAGTCTCATAATTCACTACCTCTCCATTTGGAGAGAAAACTATGTTGGGGGGAAAATGACCTAGAACATCTAGAAAAGCCGAATCTAAAGTTCCCTTCCCACCTCCTATAAAATGCATAGTTTTAAAACTTTGCCAACATATAATAAAGAGCCAAACCAATGACGCATAGCAATAAAATAGAAAATATTTTCAATCCAATTAGCTAATTTTCCCAATGCGACCTCTGTGCTATGTTTTTGGTGAATAATCAGGAAAAGAAAGATTCAGAAATCAAGCATAATATTGGATTACCTGAGCAAAAATATAAAATAGGGAGAATTTGAATGGTTAAACAGTTCAATAAGGGCACCACGATCAGTCCCAGAAGTATGTCCATCTAAGCGAAGGTAGCGATACTTTTTCATGGTGAGATACTCCTCCATAACATCAAGAAGCCTAGTCATCGTTGAAAAGAAAAGCACCTGCATGGTCACAGTAACAGCGGAAATCTTCAAACTATGAGAATATGCCAGATTTTACAGCCAAAACACTTCGGATTTAAAGCACAAACACTTCAGTAATTAAGGAAAACCATGTAAAAATGCCTAACAAGAATTTTATGGATTAAGAAAAGGGTATAGAAAATGTTGAAGATCCAAAATTGCATAAAGGCAAGTAGCACATCCACATCAAAGAAAAAGGAGCCACCAACTAACAAATAAAGCTAAATAGGAACATAGGCACGATTAAACCCTTTCAACTTCTAATAAACACTGTTCAAAAAGGACCTGAAGACCTGCTCAAGAAGGCAGAGTGGAGTTGAAAAGAAGATGCATCTTTCTCAAATGAATAACACTCTATTCAAAGAATCCAAATAATAACCAAAAATAAAGAGACTCAAACAGAGACAGACAACCAAAAGAAGCCTCCCTCAAATTCCTGCTCTAGTAAATCATACTTGGAATAATTCCCCCAAAATCTGAATCCTGTCAATCCTAATTTGAACACTTGCCCTAAAATATTTAAGATACACTTCAATCCTTGCAGGCATTAGCACAAAGCAATAACCATACTGAACCCACAAAGTATACATAAGGAATTTCATACCCTATGGTCAGTCGCTTTCAGTTTTGGCAGTAACCTATCGAGCATCTCAAGCTTCCCACAATGCCTAACAATTGGCGGTAGAAAATGTCTAGGTATCAAATTATCAACCTACAAAAGGCAATCCGACAATGAGCTTAGATAGAAGAGGCAAAACATCATCTAAAGAAATGCAGTGAAATCGCAAAATCAACTTAGAAAAGGAACAAATAAAAAAAAAAAGGGGGAAAGAAAAGCTTTTTCATAAAGCCCAAACATCAGAGAATGATTTGTGAGGTTCACTCAAGGGCTGATTAACTAGGAAAAAAGCATGCCTCATCCACATGAAGCTGGCTAAGGTAAGGATGGTTGCAGATATTTCGTAGCTCCATAACAGAATTGTGCACAGATCGAGCCTGTATAGATGAATTGTCTAAGGTTAGAGAGTTCAAGATATGTGTAAAATTTATTGAGTAGTCCATGCTCATAAAAGAATTCAGATAAAGGGAAAATAAAATGTAGTATAGCTACCTTAGAATTTCCAATTGATCCAAGGTTTTCTTCTACCCTCTTCATCAAAAGCTTCTGATAAGCAGAAGCATTACACCTTACAAGTCTCTCAATCTTTTCAGGCAGTTCATTCTCAACCTGCCAAATTAATTTGAGAATGCATAAAACAATATAAGAATAACAGCCAAAATCAATTTGTTTACAGCGTTTACTTTGCCAGGCAAAAGAAACCCTAAAAATATATAATTTGAAACTTTGCTATAGCATAAGTTTTGCTCCAGTTTCACATGATAATATGAAAACATTTCCAAAAGCAAAAAACAATAAATATAGGGACCTTGTGTTTCAGTCTTCGAAGTACAAATGGTCGAAGAACTTGATGAAGACGGTTTATGATCAGCAAATTCTCCTCTTCAGATAGTAAAGCCTGAACAAGCAAATCAAAAGATGACAATATAAACATATTCATTATGCTACAACAAGGAAAAAAGGCAACCATAATAGAGTACAGCAGTATCTCATATATAAAACAAGTCAAAAAAGGCTTACTTCATCAGCTGAATTATCACCATTACTCTCAAATGGTTTGTTAAACCACTGAGAAAAATCCTCTGATGAATTAAATATGTTTGGCAACAAAAAGTTTAGTAGTGCCCACAATTCCTCGAGATTGTTCTGCAAAAGAAACATTAGAATAAGTCAGTAAATAAAATCTCCCCATAATTTAAGAGATAGATCACAAAAGGGTAGATAACCATACAGAACAAAACACAAGGGATAACACTTTATCTATCCTAATAATGAAAAGAAAAATAATAAATCCATGAAAATCGAAAAACATAAGGGAGAGGATCTGGTACCTGAAGCGGTGTTCCAGTTAACAGTAATCTGTGTGCACTCTGATAGTGTTTCAACTCAGCATTCAGCTTACAAGAAGCATTCTTTATGCGATGGCCTTCATCAATTATAATATAATGCCAATGTATTTTACTAAGTTTCGGTCTGTCATGCTTGTTCATCAGATATTCATATGTTGTGAGGAGGACATTGAACTTCTGGTGTACAATTTTTTCCCTGAAATACAAAGGAGTCATGCTAACAGATAACAAAACATAAGAGAGTGCAAGAAAGTAGGGGTCTCATGTCAATCTGCCATTACTTAAACAGCCGGCGTCTATCCTCTGGAGGCCCAGAATAAACAATTTTATGTACACCAGGGGCCCAGAAATTGATTTCTGACTCCCATCCTGGTAAAACTGAAGAAGGTACAACCACCAAGAAAGGACCTCTATCATTTTTGGTTTCCATCAGGTAACAAATAAGAGCTATAACCTTTCAAAAGAAATAAAAGAAGATTCATTAGATTATTTCCTCTTACAGATAAAAAAAAAAGCAAGATGATTTTGTTCTTAACATATAGAAAAAGAATGCAACAACTTTAAAAAATATATTCTAGTCAGTTAAATTGTAACATTAAAATCAGATCCATACCTGAACAGTTTTCCCAAGGCCCATTTCATCAGCAAGAATACCATTCAAATGATTGTTATACAAGGAAACCAACCACCTCAGTCCATTCATCTGATATCTAAAAGTCAAATGAGTGCAATTCGTAAAACTTTTGAACTAGAGAAAGAAAACCAATAGCTTAATTTTTGTGTGCTAAAATAAATAATGAAATATAATCAATTGGAAATGACAATAGAAAAATCAAATCATAACAACTAACAAACGAAAGTGACATATCACACTTTCCATTTGGAATTCAAAATACATGGACTGGAACAACAGGAATCCAATATCATAAACACATTACTTACTCCCTTAATTTTCCGCCCTGAAGACAAGCTGGCTGCTCAGAAATGCTCTCTTTTATGCTGCACAAGACAATTAATTGGTAAGTATTTGCAAAAACATGTAACCTCGAGACCAAGACTCTGAGACAGAAGGAGAGAGAGAGAGTCTGAAAGGCATAGCATCTTGAGAAGGAACATAAAGACATAAATAAGGAGAGGCTCCCTGTAGCAAGCACTCCACATGAATACCACAAGGTAAATATGATGAAATTTCCTATAAATAATAAATTCAAAAAGAAAAAAAAAGGCCTGAAAAGCCAGAACACCATATTACTGCACAGGTTGGACACGAGACACTCTAATATAAAGAGAATAAGACAAAGCAAAACGACCATCTACAGTAAAACCAAATACCAAATTCAAACCTTTACGGGAGTGCAGACTAGCAAAATTTGTACCTATGAGCCATCAGATAGTATTTCTCATTGCTTTCCAAATAATGCTGCAAGATAATTCAACAACAATGACATTAGTATAATATTTAAAGTGAACTCAAGAAAGTACACAGGGTACAAGCTTGCCTTCGCTTGGTCACTTTCATCTTCATTTTCTAAAGCACTTTCATTCTTCTCAACAACAGTTGCAATTCGTATCTCATCCATATCATTTTCAAACCGGTTTGCCACTGCCTTAGCATCTTGTAACTTGGATCCCAGCTTTTGAAGATATTTTTCTGTCTCCTTCAACAATTGCTTAACACGATCTGACTTTGCATCCTGTGCAATTACCAAAACTGTTATGTAATGATGATAAAGACATCCATAACTAAAATGCAGTAAGCTAAAACTAACCTGCACCATTCGTAGATACCCTTCTACGTCATTGATCTTTAACAAATTGATCTTCTCACGCTGAATTCTGTCAATCTTCTCACGATGGATACGCTCCTTCCTTTTATGGAACTCCTTCACATATTTATTGAAACCCCTCCAGCGTTCTCTCTTAATCTTGAATACATCGTCCAGTCTCTCCCTAAAAATGAGGTTAGCAAGAAGGTTAAAAAGAACATAAATATGTGTTCAATGCAACTTTCAGTTACATCATTGTAGTGGTGCCATGACATTTAAATGTAGGGGTGGAGGGTCATGATGGCATATGTTTGTGAAAAACACAGTGCGAGAGAGGGAAGGATTGGAGAAATACATACTTGTGAACTTCTAACTCAGCAAAGAATTCCTTCTGCCTCTCACGAATCCTCTTTTGTCGCTCTTCCTTCATTTTCAACTCAAATCTTTCCAGTTGTTTTATCCTTCTACCATGTTTATGCTTCTTGTATGATTTCAAGCGATCCATCTCAGCCGTGATTGGCTTAAAAAAATCATTCAGAAAATCACTGTTCATATTTCATGAAAAAAAAGGTGTCAAAAAAAGGAAGTGTAAGTCTGTAACTACATAATTAAGAAAATCACTGTTCGTATTTCATGAAAAAATTGTCAACAATGAAACTGTAATTAAATAAGGAGAGCAACAAAATTCAGAGCACAAGAAGCAAAACATGGTGTTTTTACAGACAAGACACCAAAATATGGCAAAAATAACAGCAGTCACCTCCTTAGACGCCGTTGGAGCTCCAATAACTGAAGCTTTTTCAATTCTATGACACTTTTGGTTTTCGCAGATATGTCTTCAGATGAGTTAACAGCTTCCTGTATTGTAATCATAAAAGGTAGAAGATAATGTGAATGTTATACCCAATATTTGATAAAACCAACAGTCTTCTTCAGTATCTTGCATGGCAATATAAAAACCACCAAGTTCAGCAACAGGCAAAATTTTCATCATATATTGCAGACAAGAGAATTAAAATAGAAAACAGCCAGGATTAAAAGGGTCCCAAAAACATATGAACAGATAAATTAGGAAGATATGATTAGATGAAACTAAATTATTTCAACTGATGACAAACCACATCTTTCTCCTCTCAAAAACTATGTGCACCCATCACACCAAATTTGTCCAAGAATTATCCATTCACCATTAAGCTCCCTGATTTCACCCATTTAGTAGATATTGGACCCTTTTTTTCACCACTGCTGATGATTTTACATTTAGCAAACCCAAAATCACAGGTACTATACAGAATCAAAATTTTGAAGATAACGATATGCAAGCAGCAAGTCACCCAGATATGAAGGAATGATGGGTGCAAAATAAATTGGTAGAGACAAAGAATAACGGAGTACTAAGAATCAAATAGAATTTTCATGACAAACCTTTAACTTATGAAAACAAGTGGAAATTTTTTGTTTTGTTCTTTGTTGCTTTAAAACCCAATTTTGCTCAGCTAAGATTTTTTTCTTCTGATGATCCATAATCCATTTCTCTGACATGGTATGCTTCGGTGAAGGTGGAGAATCAGTAGAAGCTGACTTGTCTTCATCATCTTGCTCTGTTATGAAAAAAATGTCATTTTTTTATGTTTCATTCACCATAATAAATTCACCTATCTAAAATGTATCTTGTTTGAATTTCAGTAAACATTGACAATATTGCATAAATGTTTTTTGCTGCACAGATATAATTCACCCTGTGAAACACTAGGTTTATATAAGCATCCATAAGAGACTTTGATAAAGATTGTCAAGTGCCAGCGAACAATTATCTACAGGTTGTTTACCTGCAATACTTGGAAACTGATTGTGAACATTATCTTTCCTGTCATGCTGAACAGCAGTGGTATGTGAGGATACCCGGAAAACCTCATTTTGACTGCCAATCCCAGTCCAGCTAATACCCTCAGCATTCACTGGTTTATTTAGGCTTGTTACAGGTGTGGACAGGTCAACCCTTCCCACCAGAACATGGCCGTTCTCCATGTTTTCTACAGGATTACTAGAGGCTAAACCACCTCTAGCTGAATCAGGCTGATGAATTGCAGTGGTGAACAATGCCTGTGATTCCACCCTTTCCTGGCTCTGCATTTCAGCCTCTAGTTTTCTAGTTGCAGAAGGATGTTTCCTTTCATCTGCAACCACCTGAAGATCTGAAGGTGGCCCAGTTTTGTCCTCCATAACTTTTGATTTCTCACTTTCTTTGGACAAGTAATTGCCATCCAAGAATCTACCAGTAGATGAGGCACCTGTAGGGACTCCATCACTTTCCTTTGCATTGTTCAGACCGCTAAATGGCACTGAAGCTTCAGGAATGTTGTATTGCTCATGAGAAGACTGTGCCTTTCCTTTAAGATCAAGCAGATCTTTGCGAGAACTATCTGAATTACCACCTGATAATCACCAAGAAAAGGATAAAACTAAGAACTGCAGCAACAACAATTTGCGCACACATAGACACATATAATAAATAGAGAAAAAAAAATGTGCAAATATAGATCAAGTTAAGGGCAAAGCTTTCATCCTGGGAATAAGGCCTCATGGCTAAGCCCAAGCCCAGCCCCAAATGCACACTATCATGGAACACTTATTCAAATGACATGCCATCACTAAAGTCAGACAATCTAGTATGGCCAGCGAGGATCCCTTCCCCAAACCCTTTCAAATTGAACCAATCTCTAGGTAAATGGACAACCACCCATTATCAGATTTAATTCAGAGTTGTTACCATCTTTGGGGAAGATATTTCCAAGTGCTAATTCGAGATGAAGTTTCTTTGGCACCAAACCATTTCTGCAAGTAGAAATTCAAAAACCGTTAATAAAAAACAGCACATCATTTAAGGGGAAAAAAATTGTACTGCATAATTATCAACTGAAAAGAATAAATGGATGCTGGAGTACTGCTCTCACCTGAATGCTAAAAAGACGAGGCACTGAGCCCTGAGCTGTTTCAATTGTTGATCCTTGAAAGGATTGCCAGGCTGAGAAAGAGGAGATTTTCCGATATTGGGAGCTGTTGCTCTAAGCATTGTCATTTCAGAATTATTATTTGGACGGCTGGCCTGGTGATCAAATACCATATAACAAGAAGGACACTTAGTTCGCCAAGTATCAAAAATAAGATATACTGCATACAAAGAAGAATGCAACATGATCAAGATAGTAATAAAAGCATGATGAGACATCTAAAACATGGAGAGATAACATCATATGTAAACATCGTAATTCAACAGAGAGTCTTGTGAATGAAGTACAGAGCACATAGCCAGTAATCTTTACTTTGCTGAGAGACTACCTTTCCATCTCTTTTCCTTTTATTCTTTTATCTTTTCCCTCTGTCTCTTTATTAGTCTTCCAAAAGAACACATTAATAAAGCAGAGCAAGAAAATAAAGTTCTTCCCATAAAGAGTTCAGATCTAAAGAAACTGGATTTTAATGGGTGAGCTACAAACTCCCTCAACAAGTCCTAACAAGTGTTAGTTGCATATACAATAATACAACCCAAAGCAAAAAGTTCATACAAAGAAAACGTGACAACAAGCCCATGCAAGAGTACCTAAACTCAATCATTCGTATTCCCTGTCAGACCCAGAGACAACCAGGATTTCACAACTCAAAGGTAGAGACCCATCTCTCAATCGAACATATTAAAAGAAACACCAAGTAAATATGCAAAAGGAAGAAACAGACATGCAACCAAAGCTCCATTAATCTTCTTCAATAAGCATATAAATTATACAAAAACAAGAAGAAAATTAACCAAGTGGACACTAATTAAAAACTTTAATCACTATTCAGATTATAAAAAGTATAAAATTAACAAAAATTATTTATCTACAGAAAATGCATAATTTGGGAACACATTTTCAGACCATTTTATGATCCCAAACACAAAGCTCTCATAGTTCCCAATAACTGTCATTTAGGCACCTTTCAACCCATTCCTTTTTAACAAGAACGATACGGTGTTCAAACAGTTAATTAGGATTCTGAACTGGTCACCTTGAAATCACCCTTAATTGTTGATAAATTTAAGTTTTGGACCTTTTGGTCAGTCTTAAGGATGACTACGAACTTTGATGGCCTGAAACTTCTAATAGCAACCAATTTATAGCCTTTCACAACCATAAATGAAATGAGCGCACCTGTACTTCAATAAATTGAGTATTAAGCATAATGAAGGCATTACGGTTTCACTCAATAAAGGAAGCATTTCCATCTTCAAAATCAAAGTACATTTCCAGGCAATCACTTTACATATACATGAATAATAAACTTTATTTCATGAAGCCCAAAAAGTCAGTGTCCAAAGTCCAAGAGTAATCAAAATTTAATCATCGCTTTAATCTTTTATTAATTACCACACATAAAGAGAGCATCAATAAACATACCAATAGGAAAATCAGTTAATAGAATAAATTAATTGGTGAAACCCAACTAATATGCATTCAATATTGTAAATAAGGACAAGAAGGAGTAAATATTTCTCTGGGATGAAACTTATAAGAGACCAACCATTAAACATTACAAGCGGGTGAACATGAAAACTATGTTGCAGAAAAGAATGACATGCATGAGAGTAGGAGAAAAAAGTGAAGTAAAGCATTCAATAGTCAGTTTAATAATGTATCTAACAGCATAAAAATGAGAATTGAAATAAATACTTAAGAGAGTACACACAAGCAATAATCATAACACTGTTGTATGGTCCAATATTAGGAAGAATAGAAACATCAAACAACGAAAAGCAACCTCACTATCTCAAATATAGAACTAAAATGAAGAGCACAAATAATTTGCCCAAAAACTAGTATGCATATTAATTTAATGAAAACCATGATTTTGTAAGAAAACCCATGGCTTTAGGTAAAATTAAAAGGGGAAAAAAGGAAAAGAAAAGAAAATGTACCTGAATAATCCTGTTCCCATCTCCAAACATATTTGAACTTCCCCCGTCATTTTCCAAAACCCTTCCAGTGGATAGTGACGCTGGCAAGTCATCCACCCGGTTAATAGGTGAAAAGTGGTTCTCAGAAGAACTTGTTACAGCACCCTTAGCTAATCCATGCTTCTGATATTCAGAACTACTACCTTGAACTTTACCTGAGAATCCTAGCTCCCCAATCGGGTATGAACTAGAATTGACAGGCATCCCTCCATGAACCTTGCTATTAGAACCTAAATATCAGTAAAACCATCAACCAAATCACTATAAATAACATGCAAATACACAGCCTTTGTTTATGAGCAAAGTTCAAGACCTAGAAATTAAAAAAAAAAAAAATCAAATACAACTTGTCTTTGTAGAACGGAAAATAAACTAAAAAACAGAATTCCACCATTAAGATTCCTTTGGTTTACTTCTATTCTTTTATCACCAACTTTGACCCAGCCATAAATTAGAGCTTCTAAATTTCCCACCGTTTGGAAAAATTGTGCGTACAGTTTCAAAGAAAGCATAATTTGACTAACAAAGATTTAATGCTCACCAGCTGCAAGAGATGAAGCTGTTGACTGCTGCGATGGAATTCCTGCCATTGCATTACCAGACAAAGAATTAGAAGAAAACCTGGGAACTTGAGATCTTTCAAGGGGCATCCCTGTTTTACTTTGATTCCATGCACCCCTGGAAGAAAAATTTTCATGGGCAGAGGGAAGGGAGCCACCCTGTTGTTTCCCTGCAGATATAGGAGCAGGGGAAACTTCCAGCTGGCTGCCACCAGGAACCATATTAAAGCTAGTATTTTCACTACCTCTGGATGGAAAACCCCGGGGTGAGTCAATCTTATTTGTTTTAGACTTTCGCTGATTAACTACAGCACTGCGAGCATCCAGTTGCTGGGAACTGTCAACATGTGGATCAGAGAGAAAAGAAGAATCGCCTCTCTTCCTCTTAGCAGCAGTCTTTTTACCATCCTTTTGAGTCATTCCTCTTTCTTGGGATTGAGAGTTGGCAGATCTAGTGTCCAAACTGGAAGGACTTTCGTGATCAAAAGATTGACTGCTCCTGTGAGATCCAGATCCTTGATAATAATCATGCCCTGCGCCACTAGGACCAACAGGTGGCCTGCTAGAAGCAAATGGGTCAACTTTGGAAATTTCATTTTCAGCCAAGCCCACTTTAGAATCTTTCGTAACTCCAACTGCCTGGGAAGATCCTGCATAATAGTGTTCCACATATCTATGACTTACGAAGTGTATGCTACAAACACAAATGGACTACTCTGTCACTGTACAGAGGTAAAAGAACCAAAAATAGTTTCTGTAATATCACTTTTACCTGCAGAGTCCCCCATTTGAGTTCCACCCGTCAAGGGAAGCCGGGATGACATCAATGCCTCAATATCAAGACCATGTTGGTTGATGACAGTCTCCATGGCCCTTAAATTAAAATAAACAAATACAGTCAGAAAAACAACCAAAGAAGTGAGTTATCCACATTAAAAATAGCTGACAGGGGAATATTGAGTTATAAGTTATATTGTAGTGACAATAGAACAAACACAAGTACCAGGGAGCAAGAAAGTAACGCCTTATAAAGGACTATAGGTAACTAAATAAGAGATAAATAGAAAACAAATTAGAAGACGAACTAATATGTATACCAGACATGTGCAGAGAAAGTATTAGAAAATAAGCTACAAAAACTAATCTAGAGTTCCTGCAGTAGATTATGAAATGAATTTTATGTAAGAAATACAAGGGCAATGTCTAACATATGACCCTTCTTATGTACTAATTGTGCATTAAGCACTACAATTATGAAAGTTAGAGACATGCAGGCCCTGGCTTCTGTTCTTTTTAAGACCTTTGTCCAAATGTGATCATTCTTTTTAGGCTAAATTTTTGACCAAGCAGAATTTTTTGGGTCAATGCAATAAAAATATAAAATCATTCTGAAATGAAGGACTCTGGAAGTTAACACACCACCATAATAAAACGAATACAACCTTTCCACCATATACATGCCATCACAATATTCAAACCTCCCAATTTCATACATCAACATAGCAACTAGAATCAGCCAGAATGGTAACATGTTTCAATTTCATTGCACATAGAAAGTATGAAAACAATCGTATTCTTTTCAACTCATTCACCATTAATGCTTCCACTAAGCAACTTGGCTGTCTCATAATTTCTTGTAGACATAAACATACTATAAATATCTAGCAAACAGAAAAGTAAATAAACAAACATCACTTAAAGCTAGAGTTTTCACCTTGATATTACTTGATATGGCATTGAATGTTCCTTCCCACTTGCTTTCATGTGTTGCAGTATCTAGATCGCACATACATAACAATTAGAGGCATAAATAATCTTAAAATTCACTAGCAGAGCATACATGCAAAATAAGTATAAAAATAAATATCAGAATTCACAAGTAGAGGAAACAATAAATAATAGTAATAAATTGGAAGGGGGGGAAAACCCCACCACATAAAGTTTTGTAGCCAATTTTGCTGGCTCGTCTTTAGAATCTTGAATGAGTTTCTGCAAAAACTTTGCAGCCTCAAACTCGACATTATGTGAAGGTTGTGAAGACGCCATCTCATCTCACCTACAAAATTCCAAATTTACATACGTCAATGAACAAGTTCATGCATGCAGGTCAAACTTATGCCCCCCTACTTTATAAACTGCAGTTCCGAGTACAGCATCTTCAAAATATAAAAACGTCTCATAATGTCAAAAATTCCCACTCACCTCCAAACATAATGCAACAGCTATGATAGATAATCAAAGCAATTAGACACTAGGTTTCCTGGAATCTGCCTGTGCTTAAATTTGTCAAAACAAATAAGGAAAAAGTTCCAAACAAAAGAGAAAGGAAAGATAAAAGTATTAATTAATGTGAAGATCAGCAAGATTATGAGTAAAAAAGTATCTTTTTAGTAAAAAAGTATCTTTTTAATAAAAAAGTGAGTACTCGAAACCTGCTACGACACCAAACACGCAAAAAATCTCGAACATACATATAGAAAGAGCAGTTTAGCTCAATAATTACATCAATTGATTCAAAAATCAAATTACTAACACGGAGACACGAATTGATGATGCAAATTCAGCTGTGATACAAAACGATTCCAATAAAATACAATTTTCTAGGGAAATTCTTTCCGGAAAAAAAACTTATCGCGTAGAAAGGAAAAGCAACTAGAAACGATGATGCGATTACCTGACCGGAGATCGGACCAGGAAATTTAAGAAAATGGAGGCACCAGTAACTGAGCTTTACATATAGAGAGTTGCTTTGTTTGCTTACCCAAACCCAAACGTAAACCCTCAAAAGGAAAATTAGTATCCGTCTGGCTGAAGAGCAACCAATTTCCAGGGGCTTTCACACGTAGGTCTTTTAACCAGCACTTGCGGGATATTTCGTCACCATCCTTGAATTACTAAAATGCCCTCTTCGTTCTTTCTTTTTGCAACTCGCTTTCTTTTGGGTACCCGACTCAGTTCAGCTGTTCATGCACTGCACGCACCGCAATGAAAACGTATGAAGGGCTAATTTGAACGTAAATTTTTCCATATTACTTATTTAAATTAAATAATGTTTTAGGGTTGTACATGGACTTCACTCTTTTTGTTTTTCCCTTTCCATTTTTTGACATTTACTAAATTGAATCTATTTTGCTTTAAAAATTCGTTAAATTAATTAAATTATGTTAAATTCGAATTCTGAATATGCAGATATTTTAAAATTTTTAAAAGAGTATTTTCGTGCCTTTTGAAATTATATTCAATACGCTTTGAATTAGTCGGACCAGTTATAATAATATATTAAAAACCAAAAATAAAAATATTATAAATTGATACGTTTAGATGCATATTATTTTTCAATTTCCTAAATTGATAAGTTTGCTAAATTTGTTTTGTCTTTGAATAGTTGATGAGTCAGTTGTTTAGTTAACAAATAAAATATATTTGCCAAAAAATTAATAACACATTATCAATTTTTCTACTAAATTAGCCATAATATCTAAATTGATAAAATATTAAAAATTTATTTATTTAATTGAAATAATTTAAAATACAAATTATTTTTGGATAAAGTTGATAATTTTTCAACAATTTGACCTTTCATTAAAAACATGTTAATTACGACACAATATTAAGGGAAAGGCATGTCCTGTAAATCCAATGCATTAATAATTTTGTTTCTCATTATGTACGATGGTTGATTCAAGAAGAATATTACAAAACAATGTCTTCAATCCTCGAAATAAATCAGTTGAAGGTTCCCAAATTTTCAGATCAGCACTTGTCATACCCAAGTAGAATATACTCAGTCATTTTATCATCTGCAAATTAAAATAATATATACACAAATTTATTAATTATTATATTTACATCATTAATATAAATAAAATAATTAAATATATGTCAATTTGTTATTTGATTAGTAACATTGCAAATAAAGCTTCTAAATGCCTGGTTTTGCTTGCTGAAGGCAGCTCCAAGGGAAACTACAACAGGATTTCTAACTAATCTTCCATAGGGTTAGCCTGGCACTAGGGCGTGCCTAACCTACTTTTGCGGCAGATCCTGCATGCTGTAGGTTATTCTTGTAGGCAGTACTTGTCACATTCAATGATATTGTCAACATCTGTGCCTGAAATTTCGAGATTTGAAGTGAAGCCATTGTTTTGGAACTAAAAAATCTAGCATATCTGATTTAGCCAATGCTGCTTTGCTAGTCATCAAAATTGCGAGTGTTTTGCTGCGATTATCTCACTTTATGTTTTGGTCTTTGCGAGTCTCAACCCAATATTTTTGATACGACCCAGTGCCATATATTTGTTCCTCATTAGTTTATTTCTTTCCACAGAGCCTAATCACTAGGTGAGTACCAAAGTCTACTAGGGGCTATCACATCATGACAAGATTTTATACAAGTTTAGCATGTCAAAATATGAAAATGTCGCATACCAATAAGCTTTAGCTTAATTTTACTGAGTAACTAAAGCTGTGAGGTTTAGAGTCTGAATAAAAAAAATGCGGTCAATATGGTAAAAAGGGTGGAAATGTACAATAAGCATGCTTTTTATCTTGCTTTCACATCTTAATAAGTAATTAATTAAATTAAGCAACCAAAGGAATCACATAATTCAAATATAAACAAACATGTAGCAACAAAAATTCAACCAATCTTTGTCTCTTATACAAACATGCCAACCTGCTGTTTCTATTTGCTACCAAGTCATCACTTCCCATATGGCTTATGGCCCCACCTTAAAGCCCATTACTCATACATATTTAAAGAAACTCCATCATAACTTGCACCAAAGCAAAACTTTCATTACAATAAGTGTGACATTGATTTCCTTCATCATTAGAATGGCCTCCTTTTGGTTTCTCCTCTTCCTTAATATATCCTTAATCATCTTCCCATTTCTTTCTTCATCTACTCTGCTAAAATCACAACCTGCAACCATCCCAACTTCTCCATCATCATTAGCAAATTCTCCTCCTCTATCTCCATTTCAAGAATTGTCACCTGATATTGCTCCTTTACTGCCTTCTCCTGGTGGTGTGTTGCCTTCTCCAACTGTATCACCTCTGTCTACAGTTCCCTCCTCTCCAAGCCCACCTAATCCTGATGATTTGACTGCATCAGGGCCTGATTCTGCATCTTCACCATTTGGGTTTCCACCGGCTTCCTCTGCTGCACCCCCAAACTTGGCAACAGCATTATGTGCAGTCTTTTGGTCAATGCACCTTCTTTAAACATCCACTGGCTATACTAGGTTTGGCAGTTTCACTAATTTTCATGTCAAATTTTTCCATTTATTGCATTAATACAACACAGTGTAAGTAGTTTTGAATCTATGATTTGAATGTGTATTTTTGGAAATTTAGTGGTATTTTGTTTTGTGAGTAATTTCAGAACATATTGGTTGCCGCCTGTAGTGGAAGTTTTGTTCCCATCTAGATGCCAGCTGCTGTGAGTTGATGCATTACGTTTGATGAGGGGCACATAGTTTTGATCCACGTGAAAATGAAAAAAAAAAAATCTTATGTAAATTTATTCTATTATATTATTTGTAAAATAATCTAATTATGCATATTTTATTATTTCATTTATATTTATTAATATAAATACAATAAAATTGTATTAATCTGTAAATAATATAAATTGAATTTAGCGGCGAAAAACAATTTCTATTACAAAAGCATGTGACCCACACCAAGAGGCCATGCATTAGGTGAAAATTTGCTGACAACTCAAGTCTGTCACATGTTAGCTAATCATGTTTCATAAGCTACTGTTACACTGCTACTTAATTGAAGGTCAAAACCATATTTTTTTATCCCTAAATTATAATAATTTTTTTCTATTTAATTCTCAAATTTAACAGATTGAATTGTTATTAGGGACCCCATGTGCTGTCAAATTTAGACCTAAGATGTCCTAAAATAATTGTTTAAGAATTTAATAAAATATAAATAGAAGTTTATAAGGCTATAATTTAAGGGCCAAAACATAAATTTGCCCAAGTTAAATCTGTTTTGCTCACTTTCCACTGTCATCATCATTTCTCTTGAGGAATCCCAAGTCCAACCTCTTTAATTTAAAAAGGTCTTATGATAATTATTAGATTTTTCAATAATTACCCTGGATTTATCTAAGAATTAACTTATTCGTTTTCCATAAACTTAAAAAGGGTGGGTAGTATTTCTTTCTGCTGAGAGATTTTCATCCTCCACTTAAGCATCAGGCATCAGCCATTCAGCCCCATCTCACTCACACTGCAAAAACAGTTTATACCTCCACCTGCCTTCCTATGGACCATGTTGCTTTGCATTGTTCACAAAAGAAGGGGAAAGAAAAAAACATAACAAATTTGCAAAATTATATTTGAAACTAAAGATTAACACAGCATTAAGGCTTACAGGTACTCCAACATGTAGGATAACTTAGATAAAAAGGAAAGTAAGAAAAAAGTATGAAAATATAGAGCTAAACTTCATATGGAACTATGTCCTCAACTCTTTAAAACACATTTTTAAGCTTTCTTCTCAACAAGCTTCTCAATCATGTCTGCTGCATCCTGAACAGTGACAATACTCTGGGCTGTTTCTTCTTCCACACTAATTCCGAATTCCTCTTCCAGTCCCATGACAATCTCAACCTGCACCGATGAGAAGATTATATAAGTTGATAAGAATAGCACTGATCACAATCTAAAGGACCAAGATTGTTCCCTATGGAGAATCTCTTTCGGTAAACGTTAAGCTGCAAATATATTAACAGGTCTACTTTCTTGTCATGTATTCATATCTGCAATAGATTTTCTGGTGAAGTTACTCACTGTCAATTCGAATGTACCTTTGGTAGCTAACCAATTCTGTATCCTGTATGTTTTGTCAAAGTTCTGAATGTGTCTAGTCTTGTTAGCACATTAAGCACCTGCTGATGATTATTTATTTTCTGCTTATTTGGCTTAGTATTGAAAACCGACTTCTATAACCGAAGGCTTTGGGAAAATGAAGTTGAATCAAGAAACTGTAAGCAGCACACATGGCTTGAAACACAATTTGTTTTATCGTCTCCCTATCATAACTGAATATCATGCAATATAATCATTGGCATCTTGATCATGATTGAGCCTCATATTTCAATACCAAAAAAAATTGGAATTGATCATGGATATTGAGTATGACTCTAGCCAAAAGCAGAAAAGAGAAAAACAAAAAATTAAAGAGAACTAATCATCATCCTAAATAGATGTAGACATCATAAAATATAATGCAATATCATAAAGGCAATATTAGGGGAAAGGTATGTCTCTTATTGATATAAGGGACAAATTAAAAAGTGCCCCCTGAACTAGTATCCCAAAGTCCATTCAAAATTAACTTTATGGTCAATTTTCCCCTTGAATTTTTCAGCAAAATTCAATTTATCCCAATTTAGTCCAATTTTTGACAAATAGGTGAGAATATTGAGGGGAAAAATATCACATTTACCATTAAAGTTTAAAATAAAAGATTTCAAATACTTTATATTGATTAATATTGAAGTAAATAAATAATTTTCAATGAAGTTAATTTGGTTTACTCATTGAACTAGTAAAATGAAAGTTGTGGGCTAATTCAGCAATAAAATTAATTTACAGTAAATTGAGAGCTTCGTTCACAATTCGGGGGAGTGTAAAAATTAAGTACCGTGTCGAGAGAATCAGCTCCCAGTGTAACAAACTTTGATTCTCCACTGACAACAGTTTCAGGTGCAAGTGCCAACTGCTTCCTCACAATTGCACACACTTTGTCCACTGTCTCTGGTTTGGCCTGCTTGGAAGAATCAGCATCATAAATACTCAATAACAGATATGGAAGATGCAAGCCAATACAGACATTAATTATATCCTCGTGAAAAGTTACATTTTTAAGCGTGTTACAAAGGCATAGATCACTTCTGTTTAGAAGTCAAAAAATAACATACATAAAAGTGAAAAACCCTTATTACAAGGCAACCTTGCCATGTTAAAATCACAGGTTTAGAGCATAGCACCACTGAGAACATTAACAAGTTTAAACTTAAGTGCCTAGAATGCTGAGGAAAAAAGGGCAGAATTGTTTGCACGGATGCCAGCACTTGTACCAATATTACAGTTAGAAAATCCAAAGCCAACCTCAAAATCCAGGTATTGAAGTTAGACTTAGATGAGCTATAGGTTTCAAAGGGCTCTCAAACTTATAAACAGGCAATTCAGAATTCAGAATTCACAACGAAGAATGAGCATTGAGCAAGAAGAGTAAATTTAACAAATAGAATATATCAATAGTCTGAATGGTAGAGATACATACTGTGCAGGAGACACGGAAGCGAAATGCACCCTTTTGCAATCTAAGAGCGGGGAAGCTTCTCCCACTAATCATGGGAAGTGAAATAGACCTCAAAGTAGAGATCTTACTGCTTGATGCCTGTTTACAAATTGGGAAAAAGAACTTATGAATCCAGAAAATTTAGAATAAAACTATAAGACAAGTACATAATCAATAGCAGCTTATCTTACTAAGAAAAATATGTGTCGGCATCATACTAAAAATGATCCTCAAACAACAACCGTAGGAAAGAAACTCAATGTCAACTGGAATAGAGCTTGATATAATCGCTATTTTTAGCTACAAAATGTAGTCGTTAAATGGGCTTGGCGACATGTGGTCTTCAAACTACATAGAGTATTGCCCTTGGAAAAAATTTTGAAAACTGTTTTTGAAAGAAACATATAAAATTTTTTTCCAATAATATATTCGAAAAAATAGTCAATTAAATTAAAAAAATAACTGCCCCTTGTCCACATAGTTGCCAGAACCTGATTTCTTTGTAGTGTCAGAATCTAACATTAAAACCTGCTACCAGATTACCATTTGCTTGATACTGTTGTCATTTCACTGATTGGAACTTGAAATTCAACTACAAAAATCAATTTGGCCTAATTCCAAAAAAGTGAGAGAGAGAGAGAGAGAGAAATCCCTTCCGTATCCTCCCAAAAATACTAATAAAAAGGAAATCTTTACGAGTTCAAGATCCAGATCACATGTAAAGGCGGTACCTTTCAATCGAGAAAATAACAAACATACCAAAAATGTAAAAAGAACAAAAAGGAACAACAAACAATGAACAATAGTTTCAGATCAAACATAAAATCATTAAAAGAAAGAAAGAGAGCAAGATGAAGATTGGAAGTTACCTGGGTGATGGAAAGCTTAAGAGAAGCAATGGAGATTGAAGGTGCTGTAACAGATGCCATTGCTTGTGGTTCAAGAAGAAGAAGAAGGAGATTTGAGAAAGACACGAGGAGTGTGTGAGAGAAAGAGATAGAGAGAGAGTAAAGAGAGGCAAGCGTTCCAAGTGTTATAAAGTTGGTGTTCCCATTTTTCTGCCATTGTTGTTTGTTGAGAATTGTTAGCTTCGTTTCCATCGAAATTCCGACTGTTTGGTTCGGAGCTTTCGTTTCCCTCTTGTTTGGCCACTGGGTTATGTTATCTTAAACTGTTACTAGATTTTCTTTGTTTCCGAGGCAAACAGGTCTCACAATTTGTTTTGTTTAACGAAAAATTGCATTTTTCATCTCTTAAATTGGGAAAAAATGGTTCAAAAATAAGTTATTTATTTTAAAATTATATTTAAATTAAATTAAATTTTCTATTTTTTCATTTAAATATATAAATTTTTATAATTTTATTAATTTATGAATTTCAACAAAACTATACTGATATTGCATAAAATTTTGATAAAATTAAAAAATTATATTGATTAAGAAACTGAATCATGTATGAAAAAATAGAAATGTAATCATTTTTTTGAAACCTGAAATTTAAAACATATGTCGTCCTTGACGAGAGATTTTATGTTTTAAAATGTTATGTCTCAACCAAAATAAAATGACATTTTTATTTCTCTAATAATGATTTAGTTTTCTAATTAGCACAATATTTTTAATATCGTCAAAATTTTATATCATATCAATAGAATTTTGCCATAATTTATAAATTGAAAAAATTTTATAATTTTTGTGTATTTAAATAAAAAATATAAAGTAAAGTTTAATTTTGATACAATTTTCAAAGTTCAGATTATTTTTATCAATTTTTTTTAATTTTACATAATTGTTCTACTAAATTTTGAGCTGAATTTAATTTTATTAAATCTCTAAATTTTTATTTTACTTTAACAATAGTTTTAGCATGTATTATTATTAGTTTATGCAATATATAATAAGTAATGAATCTATAACACTAATTTTTATATTATTATAAGAATAACAAATTACACATAACTCTTAAAATTTTAATAAATTACTGTTAGAAATAAATTCTTAAAAAAACTAACAATAAACTCTTATGTCATTTGATAAATTTATCATTTGAAATAATAATTGGGAAGATAAATATTTAAATATATTGGTTTTCGTGTAATTACACTCATTAGTAGTGAATATAAACCTTAAATCCTAATAAAAAGTCATTAGACTATACATAAATAAAATTGATATAAAAAATATCTCAAACATGAGAAAAAAAAAATACTTAGCATATTACACTATAATATTTAAAATTCACACAGTATAAAATGAACGGATATTATCTCAAATGATACGAAGATTCAAAATTAGTTTTTTAAAAGTATATTTCTAACTATCAAAATAAAAACTCTCACATGGATTATGTTTAATTTATTCTTATTATAAATCATCTAAAAAAAAATCAGCTACTTCCCTCTTCATACAGCCTTATCTTTGTAAATCCAATTATATCTTCTTCTCTCTACTGCGTAGATAATCATTTGATTCATTTCTTTTATCATGACTGATGCTTCCTTTTAATAAATTTTAAATAGTAAATATGAAAATAAATTTTGAACTTCATGCATTTTTATAATTATATAAAAATTATATTTTAATTATATAATTTTATACTTTCACAATAAATTTAATATCAATATTTTAGAATCGACCTCTAAATTTAGTTGTGATGATGTAGACTAACACATGACATTTTTTATTATGATTTTTATGCCATATGTTAGCACCGCGTCAGCACTAGTTAGGTTTGAATGCCAATTTCAAGATACGATAGTAAGATTTGTTATAAAAATAAAAATTCATATAATTTAAATAAAATTTTTATAAAATTATATATAATTAAAAAAAAGCACAAAATTCAGAAGTTATAATAATATTTACCCTTTTGTGAATGTATTTCCTATCAATTGATTATATTCAAATATAGAGATCCCTAACATCTCATTCCATCTTTTGGGATTGGATATGGATTATTAATCAATATAGATTTACGGTTTAATCGTTGTTTTGGATATGACTATTTTGTACTTGGGTTAAGCCTTTACACGATTTTTCTATTTGTTTATTGTATTCTGCTTGCTGTTAGGATTATAGTTATATGTACTGGAGATTCATACCTGTGAGAAATCATATCTGAAAAATGTTCCTTTTTTTTAATTAATAAATTAATACCACTAACTCTATAGTCAATATATTTATTAGTTTGTTGATATATATTTATGTATTATAAAAATGTAAGTTCGTTAGTAATAAAATAAATATTCATTAATTTATTGATACATATTTATTTTGTTTTAGACTCTAAATTCATCAGCAATGAAGTAAATATTGTTAATTTTTTAAAATATGTTTATTTGTTATAAAATTGTAGGTTCATTAGTTTATTAATACATGTTCATTTATTGTAAAATATAAATTTATTATCAATAAACTATATATTCATTAGGAACAAAATAAAATTTACTAGTTTATTAATATATATTCATTTATTGTAAACTATATATTAATTATCGGTAAACTATAAATTATAAATTGTAAGTTCATTTGTTATAAAATATAGGCTTATTAGTAATAAAGTAAAATTTATTATTTTATATATTTAATTTAATGATTTTTTTTTTACGTTTTTATTTGTAGGTACAAATTTGTTGAATCATTTTTAAAAAAATTTAAAATGCAATAATAAAAAGATAAAATCCCTCCGGAAAACAATAAAATGAAACAAAATTGCTCTAGAAAAATACAAAAAAAAGACATAGCAGAGAATAATAGAGAAGGGAATCGAACAACAACTTGCACCTGAAAAATATAAAAAAGTAAAATAAAATAATGGAAAATAATGAACATAAAACACAAAAAAAAAATTGCATCAAAATAGGAAAATACAATTATGTTGCATTCACTTTTCAAAAATTAATACACGCATTTGAATGAACTTTGGTCTATATTACAATATAGACCGGATCTATAATATAATTTGACTTTGATGTTAAATGTGGGCCTGCAGCTATTGGCCATAATAAAACTTGATGAATTTATCAAAAAAAAAATTCTCATTATATTTAGAGAAAATTTCAAAAATGTCAAAAATCTTCTAAAATATTATAAAAATACATACATTAAAATTTTGTTTTTAAAAACTTTCAACCAGCGCTTAAAAAATATTAAATATCTATACTCAACACTCAAAAGTCAACCAAAATTATATTAAAAATACACATTCACTATATATTTAGTATATCTTGATATACCTGAATATCTTCGATATATTTTGGTATACATCGATATATATTTGATATATCTTATTTCAATATACTTTATTATACCGGCTTAATTATATAAAAAGTTATGAACTTTACGCTTTATTATAATTATATCTGATTTTTTTAAAAATTGAATTTAATTATATAAATTTTTATTCTTATAACAAATATGACATCGGTATTATTAAACTACACTTAAAACCTAATTGACATTAATGTGGATTGCCTAATCATTTTGATAACCATCAAATTGAGTTTGATTAAGCAATCTTTATCAGCACCAATTAAATTTGAAGTATCGTTTAACGATACCGAGACTAAATTTGTTACAAATATAAAATTTGATATAATTAAGACAAAGTATAAAATTCATAATTTTTTATGTAATTAAGTCCATTGTACTTAGATATTTTCGGTATGTTTTGAGTATACCTTGGAATATCTTCAGTATATGTGTAATATTTCCTGTACAGTACACTACTGAATTGCATACTATAGATCTCTCCCTTTATACTATCAAATGTTTTGTACAGCTGCATGTATCAACAACATTTCCACTAAGAACATAAAAATTAGCTCAAGATGAGTAAAAAGCTGAACAAAAGCAAAAAAAACTCATTTTAAGGTGAAGAGACCAAAACCGTCTCCCTCCACTTCTGATATTGATTTGGTCCATCAATGGTGTGCAGTATATTGGTTGGCTTGGTCCAGATTATATTGTATCCGTCGCCGGCAACTCGTTAACGCACTCCGGAAGAACTACGCCATCCTTGCTCTCCTTCTGCTGTGTTAGCAGCGAACTTTGATGCCGATTACACGGACGATGAGGATGATGGAGAAAACCTGGAGGAAGAGGAGGAGATGTGTAGCCGTGGGTCCTCCGCATCCGGAGCAGGTTTTTTGAAAAGAGTTTTAGTATAATTGAAAAGGTTTTGGTAAAAAAAAAAAAATTACAGGTATTTTTTAAATAAAAAATTAAAAAAAAAAGTAATTGGTGAAATTTACTCTTATATTTAGAATATAATAAATTATTTATTACCAATTAAAAAAATTTTATTATTTTACACATGTGAATAGTATTTATAATCACAATTTAGGAGGTGTTTGATGTTGTGGTTTGCAAAAGCATTTTTTGAAAAAAAATTTGTATTTTTAATTTTTTTGAATTTTGAAAACTGTTTTTGGATAGAAATAGGTAAATAAATATTTTTTCTAAAAGTAAGTTTAAAAAACCAGTTTATAAAAAATTAAAAAAATTAATCAATTAAATCAAATAAATTCAAAACTTACTTTTATAACACTCAACATCAATTTCTAATACTTCTCAATGTGTTTCATGTCCTTTTTTTCCAAAATTGTGGATATTCTTTTTGACCATTTATAGATAATTTTTTGTCAGTCTTGATATAGTTTCTCCATGTTATGTATCTTAGAAATTTGGAAAAATTAGAAGTCAATAATTTATAAAAAAGTTTGAATTTGGAGTGTGGAACTGTCAATTTCATTTAAATGAAGCCTCACCTGTTATTAGAGCATTTCCGATTATTCTTTGTTTGGTTTATAATATTTATCTTAAATAGTAATTTTATAAAAAAAATTCTCCAATTAATTTCCTATTTTTAAAATTTAGAGAGAATTATGAGTTTGATTCTCTACAATTAGAACGCTAAATTTTATTTTTTATTCTAATTATAATTAATATATTTCAACTTTATATGTATATTCTCTTTTTTTATTGATATGTTTCTTTAAAATATTTGTTCTCTCATAATAAAAATTGTGTATTATTATTATTATCTAAGAAACGGTTTACAAATATCCTTCACGAAAAAAAATTTAAAATTGTCCATAGACAATTTTATTACACTTGTCGAATTTATATAATTTTTATTTCTAATTAAATTTAATATATAGTACTACAATATATTAAAATTTCAAATTATTTTGAGGTATTATACAATTTTTAATGCAATTTTAAAATTTGTCATGTTTTAATGTCCTTAGATAATTTTGAGATACTATATTTAAATATTAATATATTTCAACGTATAAATTATATTGTTGTAAAACTTTGTCAGCACTTAAAGAGGATAATGCGTAACATTTTTTGTGAACCATTTTTATGAATTCAATTTTTAAAATCCTTAATTAATAGAAATAATATAACTGATTAAATATAAAATAACAATTCGACAAGTATTTATTATTATAATCATAACTCATCAAATACACAACCTTCAATTCAAAAAAAAGTTTCCTTTCTCATCTAATATAAAATAGAAAAAAGTAAATTAAATCATTCTTAAATTTCATAAAATTATAATGGAATACGTCATATTTTAATAAGTAAATAATAATTTATTCATAAATTATTAACATATTATAGTTGTCAGTTCATAGAGGAAAAATAAAGTGAAAAAGAGGTTACTGATTTACCTTTGTAGGGACAACCTTTTCTCATAGATTTATAGACTTAAAATGATTTTGCCTATTTCCCCACACTTTGACCCAAAAGAGAAAAAAAAAAAATCAAAGAAAAATATGGGATGCCTTTCTTCTTCTATGCTTTTTTGGTTACTGCCATTTTGTGACTATTTTTTTTCTCCACTCCTACAAAGAACAATAAAAATTTGGTCCATCTAGAATAGACAACATAAACCGTTTATGAACATATATTTCATTTCAACCGTTTATTAATTTTAATCTAAAATATTATATAAATATTTTGTAATCTGAATCGTTGATAATGGATGGTTTACAATATATTAGAGGTATTGTAGATTGAGCCATAAAAATTTCCCTTTTTTTAATTATTTGTTTTCTTAAAATTAAATTATAAATAATTGGAATGTTTAAACAAGCTATGCATGTGGCTTAGCCCCACCAATCCTATTGTTAGCCAGCCAGGACTACCTCGTTTTCTTGCTTTTAACACTTTGTTCCAAAAGTTGTGCCTCTTTGTAACAATTATTAGAGAAGATAAAATATATATATATAATCGAAATAATTGTTGAATATTAAACAAATATTTAAAATTTTTATTTAATTGAACTGTTTTTTTAATTTTTTCATATAAACAAGTTTTTTAAATATATTTTTGGAAAAATATTTATTTATCTATTTATCTTTCAAATCTCAAAAAATTAAAAATAATTTTTTCTCGAAAAGTAATTTTTCCATACAATGATCAACGGGCCTATCGTACAAATAATTTTTTTAAATGAAGAATATAAGAATATTAAATTACCATATAATAATTATTAATAATTTTGGCATTAATCGTTATGTTTTTTTTTTAAATTTAAAAAAATATTGCTAAATTTTCGCGAGGTATATTTTTGTATATTGTTGAAATGAAATCAGCATAACAATAGTAATTTAACTTTTTTTTTTAAGATAGTAATTTAACTTAAAAAATATAAAATTCATAATTAAAATCTTATAATTATTAGGGCAAAGTCCTCCTTCCCCAATACTAATAAATAGGATAGAATTTCACATTCATGTCAAGTTTTACAAAGGGATGTGATAGCCAATTTGATTATGAACATAAGTAATTGTCAATTACTAATTGATTATAGAATTTTTTTTTGGGTCTAAATTTCACCTATATTGTTATTTATAAATTGAATTAATAATATAATATTATACAAAAAATTGTAATTTTTTATATAATTTTTTTTATTAATTTTTTCATATTAATGAAAAAATCTATATTTAGTTAGGAAGTGGCCAATTTTTAGCAATTTGAATAATTCATAAGTATGATTAACAAAAAATAAGGTAGTAATTTTTATCATAATAATTGACTTCCAACCCAATAAAGGAAAGAAAAATGAAATGCTAGCAATAATGCAATATTTTATTTTCAACACCTTTTTAAGTTAATTTATTTTTTTATAGATTTTATTTAAAATTTTTACTTAATAATTAAATAATGTATGTAATATATAGCAAATAATATAATACCCTCAAATCTCTATCAATTATTGTTATTATATATTTTTAAAAAGGATTAAAGTTATTTATGATGGTGTAAATGGGATAGCATGAGATTTATCTAGAAGTCTTAAATTCAAGCTATAAATATGTATTTATCTTAAAACTTATAAGGAAATACATTATCCGCCATTAAGGTCTTACCGATAAAAGTATAATTAGTCTTGATGTGTAATTCTAATTAATTGATTAAAAATATCTGTTTTCTAATTTCTTTTGATAGTTATTAAATAATGGCAAGTAAAAACTAATTAATATTTATTGATAAATATAAAACTAAATTATTTTGGAATAAAATCAAAATCTTAAATGATATATATTTAAGAATAGAGTGAATAATAAATTTTATAAATTAAAATTTTAATGATGTAAATAAATTACTGAACAATTTTTCAATATTTTTAATATATTTTAGAGAGCTTGTGCATTAAATTCAAGATTTTTCGTATTTGTTTTGATTAGTTCATAATTGGTATATCAATTGAATTACAACAATTTCTAATTTTATTAAAAAGTAGCATGCCATCTATATACCAACTAAATTATATAATTATATACGTTTAATTATTTTATTAATATAATCTATATAAATTGGTTTAGCAAATCTTAACTACCTAAAAATTTCTGAAAAAAAAAAAAAGAGAGTAAAGCTGGCATTTTGGTAGATAAGAAATGAGCCAATTCCAAAGCCGATAAATAAGCCGTTGCTCGTTAGTGACAGAAACAAAGAACCGAAGGGAGTAGAAGAAGAGAGGGAAGCGGAAGAAGCAAGGCGGTACAACTTCTCCCTCCTCTTTATCTCTTCTGCGTCAATGTCACAGAGTAGAGACCCACGTAACTGACGCTCTCCTCTCACTTTCTCCAACAAACAAACACACCCATTCCTTCTCTTTCACTTTATCATAATTTTTCTACTGCTTCTGATCACCAAACTCACCTGCCCAGCCCTTTTTTTCCTCCTCCTCTCCCTCTTTGGATCTCCATTTCCTCACTCTCATAGGTATTCTTCTCATCATTTTTCATGTTAATTGCAATATATTTTGGGGTTTTTCGGATTTGATTCATCTCTTTTTTTAATTTCTGTCCCGAAAATGATTATTTTGGCCTCACTCTGCTGCCTACACTCTCTTCGATTGTGAAGAACCGCAGTAATCTTAATCTTAGTCATTATCGATGGATTTACAGAACATTTTCGAAATTTAGCAAAATCTTTGTGCTGTTTTTGGTTAGTTAACTACTTTTCTTTTGCTCACTTCAGAATCATGACTACGGAGCTCTTGGGAATTCAGCCTTGTGAACTCAGGTTTACTTGTGAGTATTTGGGAATTTTCTCTATCTATTCTACTGAAATGTTGATCTCATATTCTTTATTCATAGCGTTTATTATATCTTTAAGAATCAATCATGAAATCTAGTCAAAATTTTAATATATTTTCTTTACTTTACATGTTTGTTATTGTTATTCTTCGTGTCATAACGATTTATGCATTTGGAAAGAAAATGACGCAAAGAAAAAAAGACAATGCTGTAGAGAGAGAGAGAGAGAGAGGGGAATTTACTTAGTTTACGATTGAAATTCGGGTTGTGATATTTATTTTCTTGATATTCAGTCGTGTACAAGTGTGAAATGTTTGGTTAGCTTCATAGAGAACCTGCAGATGTAGAACTGAAAGTCTGAAACTATTAACAAATGGGGCATATTCTTTTCTCTATCTAGTTGAATTGAAGAAGCCAAGCTCGTGTACGATTCAATTGGGTAACAGGTCCGATCACTATGTTGCATTCAAGGTGCGGTGGATGTAAAATATTTTTGCATAGTTTTATGTAATTTATTATTTTTCCTGTCAATAGCTGTACAGATGTTTAATGCTGATGCAAATTCTTTCGAATTTGTAGAAGCTTGATCAGTTGAAAGGGATATTTGGATAGCTAAATAATTCATTGACTTTTTTTGGGCAGGTGAAGACTACATCTCCAAAAAAATATTGTGTTCGGCCCAACATAGGCATTATTAAGCCAAAAGCAACATGTGAATTTACAGGTTTGAGACTTTTTTTCTCTTATACTCAGGTGAATATTGTCTTAATATATGCTTGTAGCGTTACGGCTCTAGTAGGGCTAGTTTGCAAGGGAATCAAAGTTCAAAGTCTAGACGGTAAGCTCAGTTCTTTTGTGTCACATAATGATTTGAGCAAAGAATCTGTTTTTAATGCTATGAACAAAGCACTGATATGTGCAAGGACACTGTTAAGCGGATGATAGGTGAATTTAGGAGTAAATAGTTTAAAAAATGAATTTTTGTGCATTTATGAGTACGAAAGGCAATTCTTACTATTACTTTTATGATTAGAATACTTTTTCGTCTTTTTTTAATTGACATAGGCCCAAGTCAAACATTGAAGATTTAGTTACGATTAGAAATACACTTTTCTGTCTTTTTCCATAGATCCTGGCACCATCACCATCTTCAAATAAAGTATTTTCCACAGTAGAACCATGAATAGTGCATAGCAGAGTAGCGCCCAATACGCCAGCAACTCCCATCATATGAAATGGGTTCAACGACTTTTATTTTTCCCCTTTTTTTTTCCTTTATCCTTTTTTCAATTTTGCTTTTGGATTTTTTGAGATTAAGAAAGGCTCCAAAGACTTGAGGAGAAGAATTGAATCTTTTCCACCAATCACACCCTTGACCCTTGTGATAATTAGAATCTTTAAATAGGGTGTAAGCTAGCTTTTTTAATTATTGAACGAGCAAGGGTTATTGGTAGTTTATTACATATCAGGAAGTACATAGATAGATTTGTTATTGTTCACTGTTGACCTTTGTAGTAATAATGCAAGCCCAGAAGGTAGCTCCGCCTGATTTGCAGTGCAAAGACAAGTTCCTTGTTCAAAGCACAGTTATGCCCTTTGGAACGACTGATGAGGACATTACATCTGGCACTGTAAGAATTTCCTATTTCCTTTTTTGCATTGTTTTGATAGTAAAAATTGCAGTTGTCTTTTGTTTTATATTTTCCCTGTAGTAATTTCTCATCATTTTATTTGGTAGTTTTCTAAAGAAAGTGGAAAATATATAGAAGAGAAGAAGCTGAAGGTAGTTCTAACAAGCCCGCCACATTCACCAGTTCTGCTTCCAAATAATGGAGAGTTGAAGAAAGATCCATGTTATGACACTTTGTTACACAGAGATATAGCACAAAGTGGCATTGAAAACATACCTCCCCCTCAAAGGGTAAGAATTGACAAAGCGCCAGTTCCTGTTTCCTCCATCTCAGTTTTCTCCTATATAGCATGTTGATTGACAGCTGCATTACATTTCAGTTGGTAAACACTGTATTTTTTAGAAGTTGTAAGTTAGATTTAATAGAATAAAGAAATGGTCGTTTTTGTTATTCATGTATTTCAGTGACTAGTGAAAAGTTGCTATGCCTCTTTCAGCAAACACTCTAGGGAATCTGACATAGTTGTTTTGCCTCCTGTAGCAGTTAGCTGAGGATGTTTCAGACGTCCAGCCTGCCAAGGACATTGAGGAATTAAAGCCAGTTAAGATTGCCGAAACTTGTCCATCCTATGATACTGGAGAATTGGAATTGGATAAGGATGTCGAAGAACCAAAGTTAGTTAAGGATTTAGAGGAATTGAAATCGAAGCTACACATAATGGATTCAAAACTAAAGGAGGTCTGTTTTCTACTAGGACAGCTTCAAATTATTTGGGTGATGAACTTGAAAATGGATTCAGTTATCTTGTAATCTCTTTGATTCTTGTAATGGTAGCTCTTCAGAACCATTTATTTGGATTTAAATAAATAAATAAAAATTAAAAGATGATGAAGAAGAAAAAGAAGCATTCCTTGTAATTGATTTTTGGGAGAAGATAAGCAGGACAATGTTTTAAAGGAGATTTTCCCTGGTTAATGATATTCCACTTTTCTTTATCAATTTCATTGTTAATTCATTGTTTGTTTTTGCAGGCTGATCATACAATCACAAGGCTGACCGATGAGAGGAACACAGTCATTAAAGAGAAGGATATCCTCAAGCATGAAGTGGTCAGTAACTTGTTACTGATTCATATTTACCAAGGCTAACCCGATAAAACCCTGAAAAAGATACTTGTCATCACTGTCTTTTGGCGGCCAGAGAGTGCATATATATTCTGCCGCTAACTTTTAACTTACCACTTATGTTTTGGAGTCCATCAGGCTTCTCATTTGTCTCTGACACTCGAGCCTCCTCTTTGCAAACATGACACAGCATTCCTACCTGATTGGAGATAATACAAACAAATATCCTCTCATATCCACTTTAGAGCACCATACTTTATATTTTCATTTTAAGCTCCAATAAACTTCATTGTTCAATGTTTTGATATTTGCTATTTTCCCTTTGCAGGAATTGTTGCGGAGGAAAAGTATGAGAAAGGTTCAGGTGGGTTTTCCTCTTTTGTATGTTTGTATGGTCGCTTTTATCGGTCTGGCATTTGGATACCTTATTCATCCATAGGAGGAAATCTTTTGTAACTTAGAATTGTCAGATATGTGCTAGTGATCGATCAGGTATAGGCGATTATGATTGCCGCTCTTTATAATGTATGCTTCCTTCTTTTCGGCTAGAGATCAGGTTCACTTCCAACATGAATGAATTGCTACGTCTAGTTGTAAGATTACATTCTTGTGTGTATAAAGGCAAAAGACATATCCAGCCGCTGTATTTGTCAATTTTGCGATTTACTCTTTGATTGATTTTTTGTTCAAGTTTCCCTTTATATTTCATTTTTTGTCCGCTTTATCTATTAAAAACTCAAATTTTCGTCATAATATGTCTCTTGTCATACTGAATACATATCCCAGTAAATTTTTCGACATGTCATTTCATCATATGGTGGTAAGATATATTGAGTTTTTAAAATATTAAGTGATAATGTAGACTAAAAACAAAGTATAAGGGATAATAAAAACCAATTAATGGGGTAAAATAACCAAAATAAACAAATATATATTGCCAGATAAGGTATGCCTTATGCCTTGTATAAATCAACACAAGTTCATAACTCAATATTTTCGGAGGGAACTAAATACATATCAGATTTCATATTTATGCATATGAATTAGTTTAAATTAGAGTATTTGTGAGCTCAATTTGTTGTCACTGTCTTATTTGATCCAAAATCAAATTGTGTACTAAATAACTCTTAGAGCCAACTAAAGTTATTTGTTTGAATAATAATAATAATAATTTATTATGGAATAATGTAGGAAAGGATTTGTTTGGATCTATTCCAATAATTATAATCATGGTATTCAAACTCCCTACAAAGTCAAGAAAATAAAGAATGATTCTTGGCGATTCAATCTTGGCGATCAACTGATCAAGATTTTTTAGTGCATCAACCAAAACTTTGGAAACACAAAATCCAGTATGGCAACACTCATATTAATGCTTACATTACTTTTTTTAGATGAGCAAAGCTCAAAAACAAAATAACGGTTATATTTGGCATTGTATTTGGAAAAAATATTTTTCGGAAAAAATTTTGTATTTTTAACTATTTTTGAATTTTAAAAACTGTTTTTGGTGAAACAGGTAAATAGATGATTTTTTCAAAAGCAGGTTTGGAAAAAAGAGTTAATAAAAAATTAAAAAAAATCAGTCAATTAAATAAAAAAAATTCAAAATCTGCTTTTTGAACTCTCAAAAACAATCTCAAATATCCTTGAGTGGAAATAAGAAACTTCACAAGACTATGTTGCAGCCAATCCGCTAATCCTTATATTATGTACATTGTAAAACCATCTCATTTGGCAAATCTTATAGACAAAGAACAAAAAACTAAAAATGAGTGCTATCAACACTTTTTCATATATTTTCCATTGTATATTTTCAATTAAAAAAATGTCTTTTTTTTTATAAAGTATTAACTTTTACTATAAAAATAATGATGTTTTATAAGTGAAGAAGTGCAATTTTTTACATTGGAAACGTATGTTGAAAATTATATAGGCTCCGTTTGGATTGAGGAATTTAAAAATTCATAAATTGTAAAATCTATAAATTATAAGAATTTTATTGTTTGGTTTGATTATAAAATCAACGGATTGATTTTGTAATTACCCTAATATATATATTTGGTTCAATGACCATAATTTATGGATTTAACAATTAATTTCCAATTTTACTAATTTATTATTAATTAAGCATATACAATCAATTTTACTATATATTTAAACATTTTTAAAAATAAAATTGGTTATTTTAAGAGTTAAAAAATAAAAAAAATACATTATAATGTTTAATTACATTGCTAAAAAATATTTTTTAATAATAATAATAATAATAATAATAAAGAAGCAATTAGTTGAAATTAAAAGAAAAATAATTTTTTCTTTTTTATGATTAATGAAGTTTTGGAATATTATTAATTTATTAAAAATAATTTTGGAATAAAAATATCTGACAACAATCCCTCTTTGATCAAAATTCATGAATTTTGGTCTTTCCCATCTAAGAGGTGGGAAATCAAATCCTTAAAAAATGAAAGATTTTGTTGGATGAGGGATTTTCTAAAATTCATGGATTTTTACCTTTTTTTAAATAGCTAAACAATGAATTTAGTTCATTGATTGTTCAAAATTTCTTATTGTGAAACTCAAGATTATTGACTAAAATTGTAAATCAACTACGAACTCCACATCAAATGAGGGCAGAGAAAATAATGAGTGGTAAAAGAATATTTTATTACTCTAATGAAAAATGGAATACAGCTAAGGTCTAAGTATATATACACGTGACTTTAACATAAATCATCTAAACTAACAAAAACTGTAAGCAGGAAACTAACGGAAGCTAACTAATTGGGCTAAACTATTGAAATAAATAAAGCCTTTATATTTGTACATCTCCTCCTCAAGTTGAAGGTTGAGTAGCAGTGATCAAGCCTAACTTGCGAACCAAAAGATCAAATCTGGGACTTAGGAGAGATTTGGTGAAGATGTCTGCCAGTTGTAAGCTCGTATTCATATGATGGAGGCTAATAAATCCTTCCCTATATTTATTGCACACAATGTGATAATCAATCTCCAAATGTTTGGTGCGCTCGTGAAAGATGAGGTTCTCAGAGATATGAAGGGCATACTTATTGTCACACCATAACTGAATTGGTGTTTGAATAGGCACATGCATGCTGGTGAGAAGATAAGCTAGTCACTGAAGTTCACACATTGTTGACCCTAAACTTCTATACTTGGCCTCATAGGAAGAACGAGATACAGTGGACTGCTTTTTAATTTTCCAAGAAACCAGGGCCTGTCCAAAGAAAATATAAAAACCAGTTAAGAACTTGCAAGATAGAAGACATGATGCCTAGTCACTATCATTGTAGGCCACAAGTTGGAGTGAATTAGTGGTTGGATAAAAAAGGCCAAATGTGGGTGTATGCTTAAGATATTGAACTACATGCATTGCTGCCTCCCAATGACACTGACAAGGTGCTCAACTGTTGCATGCTATAAGTAAGGTCGAGCCTTGTCATGTTAAGATAAAGAAGTCTTCCCACTAATTATGGAAATTGTACTTGATTTGCAAAATTGGAAGAGTTAGAAGGAAACTTGTAACCTTTTGGCAAAGGTGTGGTGGCCGGTTTACAACCTTATGTGCCAGTATCTATTAGAATGTCGAATGTACTTCTTTTGTGAAAGATAGACACCAAAAAGAGACCTTATAATTTCAAGGCCTAAAAAATATTTTGCATGGCCTAAATCTTTTGTAGTAAACTATGCATTAAGATAATCTTTAACTTCATGAATGGCTTGTATGGAGTTGCCTGTGAGAAAGCAGTCATCCATATAGACCAGCAACAATAGGAACACTTCATTGCTTGACTTGACAAATAAACAATGATCATGACTACTTTGTTAAAAACCAAACAAGTGGAGCTTTTTGGTGAATTCCAAGTTCTATTGACGAGAGGCCTGTTTGAGGCCATAAAGTGACTTTTTGAGAAGACAAACTTGATTTGGAGCTGCCTTTTGATAACCTTTTAGTGGAAGTAGATAGACCTCCCCATCTAAATGGCCATGTAAAAAGGCGTTAATAATATCCAATTGGTGCAACTCCCACCTCATTACAATTGCAAGGGCCAAAAAGACCCTTGACCGTGACCATCTTTGCTATTGGTGAAAAACTCTTAAAATAGTTAATACCCAAAACTTGATTGTAGCCTTTGGTCACTAGGTGGGCCTTGTACATGTCAACTATTCCATTAGGGTTAAATTTGACCTTATATACCCATTTCGAGCTAATGGCTTGCTTGTCTGATGGTAGAGTGGTCAATTCCCAAGTTTGATTAGGTTCGAGAGCCTTTAGCTCCCCGTTCATGGCCTCAATCCATTCCTTATATTGCATTACTTGCTTGTAGTGAGTAGGTTCAGGAATATGTTTTATATTGGCAAAGAAAACATGATAAGAAGGAGAATAGTAAGAGTTGGAGGACAAGTTATATGAAAAAGATGAAGTAAGAGTATTAGGAGTTAAAGGTGAAACTGAAATAGTACTTGAAGACTTATTGGAACTATTTACAAATGGAGAAATATTGTTTTGTATAGTGGCACACATATAATCTCGTATCCATGTTGGGGCTTGTCATTGTCTATTACTAACCTGTAAAGGTAGTGGAGAAGGGGATGAATAGGATAGTATATCAGTGTTAGGAGAATTGGATTCTATAGGTGATGTAGGAATTATGTCAAGCTGGGGTATAAGATATGAAGTTGCAGGAATAAGTAAGGGAACTTGATGAGATGAAGGGGTAGAATTTTGATAGGGAAATATTTGCTCATAGAACACAACATCGTTAGAATTCACTATGGTGTGTGAAGAAAACAAAAGTACCTTGTTTGCCTTTTGTCCAGGATTATAACTAATAAAAATGCCCTTTTGAGCTCTATTATCCAGTTTATCCTTGGAAGGCAATGTATTTGTGACATAAAAAAGGCATCCAAATGCCTTAAGGTGCTTATAATCTGGTTGCTTATGATAAAGAATTTCAAATGGGGTTTTCCATTTCAACACAGAACTAGGAAGACGATTCACTATATAGGTAGCTGCTAATATAGCCTCTCTCCAATATTGTTTTGGCAATTTTAATTGAAACAAAAAAGCCCTAGCAACCTCAAGTAATTGCCTATGTTTCCTCTCAGCCACCCTTTTTTTGAGGTGCATAAGAACAACTCTTTTGATGTATAACTCTTTTTTCAGTAAACAATTTAAAGCAATTATTATTCACAAACTCCGTCCCATTTTCACTTCTGACAGTTTTCACTACACAGCCAAACTGTGTTTTAACCATAACCATAAAGGCAGACAAAATACTATAAATCCTCTCTTTAGAACTTATAAGATATATCCAAGTACATCTACTATGGTGAGCATGTAATATGCCCTATTAGTAGCTGCCTTTTTGTAAGGTCCCCAAAGGTCCATTTGCATAAGCTCAAACAGATCCTTGGTCTGAATACTACTTATTGGAAAAGGTAATTTAGTTTATTTAGCTCTATGACAAATATTACATACATCATCATGAATCTTTATTTATAATATGGTAATTTGTACATGCAAGATTTTAAGAAGAATAAGCTGGTTCATATACAATATTACAACTAGTCACTTTATTTAACCAAGAGACATGAGTAGTAATAGTTTTGATAGAAAAGGAATTGGAATCTAGAACATATAGTGTGCCCAAAACTTTTCCCACTGCCAATAGTTCCTTAGTCCTCTGGTCCTGCGAGAGGCAGAAATTTGGATAAAAGATAAAAATAAGATAAGTGGATTTTATGAGTTTATTTACTGAGAGCAAGTTGTATTAAAAAAGATGGAACATAAAAAACCTTTGTTAAGAAAAGTTTAGGATGTAAAGGAACTTTGCCTATTTGGTGTACAGAAGTAGTAGAGCCATTTGTCAGGTGTATGGGAACATTGATTTTAGGTTTAAAAACTGTTTGCATAAGGTTTAGGTTGGAACACATGTGGCTAATTACCCCTATGTCAACAATCCAATAACCATACTTAAGACAATCAAGTGTGTGCAAAGCAAAATGATTGTAAATATTACTTGCATAATCTGCATTATGTGCAAAGTTAACTAGCGCACCTTCGGAGCTCATCTTGCTCTTCAAACATCTTATCACCTCTTGCTGTATCAACTTAGCCATTGAGACTTGCCAGCCCTCATCTCTGTCATATTGTGAATCAGGAAACTCTAATGATGTATTAGTACCAACATTTCCTTATGTTATGTTTGCATAATTTTTCCTGTTTCCATTCTTTCCCTTCTCCTTCATCTCTTTATACCAAGTTAGATAACCATTAAGTTTGAAGCATATGTCCTAATTATATCTATTAGCATTACAGTGATCATAGAACCTATTTGCCTTGTCTTTCTTAAATCCCTTTCCTCCTTTATGTGACTGATTTGTAGCAGTTAACAATGCATTATTCTCAGAAACATATATATGTACATTGATTTCTTTTTGTTTTTGTATACTCATGAGCATGAAATATGCTTCATTGACATTCGGTAAGGGATCCATAACCAATTTGATTCCTTACTGCATCATACATGTCATTTAAGCCTATTAAAAACTCAATCAGCCCTGCACTAGTATTAATATGCTTAATGGCCCTATCAATTCCACAAACACACCTACCACACACACATTTTGGTGTTAGTTGTAAATAAGCAAGTTCATCCCATAACTTCTTTAATTTGTTCAAGTACTAATCAACAGGTGAGTCTTTTTGTATAATCGAACTTATTTCTTTTCTTAATATGGAAGAGCAAAGGACCATTACTTTCACCATATCTTTGTTCTAGTTCAAGCTATAAATCCCTAGTTGTTTCAGTATACAAAAAAGACTCTACTATGTCTTTCAATATGGAATTCAAGATCCAAGATATCACCATGCAATTTACCCTTTTCCATTGTGCGAGATTTAGTTTCCTACCTCTGGTTTTTCATAAGTTCCACAACAAACCCTAATTTTATTTTTGCTTCCAATGCAATTTGCATAGAAAAACTCCATGACAAGTAATTTCGTCCATTTAAAGGATTAGAAACTAGTGATATACTTGGATGGTCAGAATTATGCAAAAACAAGGGATTGCCATTCGCAAAAACTTCAAGAAGATGAAAGTAAAAGAGCTAGGATCCTAAACCTACTCTGATACCATGTGATTATTGACTTAAATCGTAAATCAACCACGAACTCCACATCAAATGAGAGCAGAGAGAATAATGAGTGGTAAAAAAATATTTCATTACTCTAATGAAAAATTGAATAAAACTAAGGTCCAAGTATATATACAAGTGACTTTAACATAAACCATCTAAACTAACAGAAACTGTAAACAGGAAACTAATAGAAAGCTAACCAACTGGGCTAACTATTGAAATAAATAAAGCCTTTATATTTGTACACTTATTTAAGATTTAGACACTGTTTGAATTCAGAAAATTTAAAATCCATAGATTTTATAAAATTTATGGATTCTGATAATTTTATCGTTTTGTTTGACTATAAAGTCTATGGATTGATGGTGTAATTTTCCTTATATTCATGTTTAGTTCGATAATTACAATTCATAAATTTAACAATTAATTTCCAATTCTTCCCTTTATTAGATATTGAGAATTTATTATTAATTAAGTGTATATAATCAACTTCAACGTATACTTTAAAATTGAAAAAATAACATTGGTTATTTTAAGAATTAGCAAATAATAAAAAAAAAGTTAATAGTACTCCCTCTCTTTATATATATGATTAGTTAAACTTTTAAATACAGTCTATTTATTATTAAAATAAAAAATTATTATATATTATAATATCTAATTAGATTGGTATAAACTAAATTTTTTTTTATAAATAATTTAATAATAATAAAGCTAAAGTAATTATTTGAAATTAAAATTCTTGCTTTTTTTAGAGTTAAGTGAATTTTGAAATATTATTAATTTATTATGAACAATATTGAAATAAAAAAAGTTTGCAATAAAAAATAGTGAATTTTGAACTTTTCTACCTAGGAGTAGGGAAATCATGTCCCTTAAAATGAAGTATTTTGGTAGATAAAAGATTTTCCAAAATCTATTGATTTGAACATTTTTTAAGTAGTTAAACGATGAATTTAACAGAAATTCATAGATTGTTCAAAGTTTCTCATACAAAATCTATCAATCCAACATAGTCTATTTATAAAAAAGTGTTGCTAACATTTCTCAAAACCAAAAGTGGTGTGGCAACCTCACTTTTAAACCTCATCTATAAACATACATTTGAGACCTAGCTCAAGTCGCAAGAGCATTTGCTATTGTGAGGATGAGGTTTTGAATTCAAATCATCTCCTCAGCATTAGGTGTGATTTCATTTTTGTAGCAAGTGCAAGAGAATGACTATTTCATATTGTATAGCTCATGACCCGTTAGATACTTTAAATTGAGATGTTCATCTTTCCCTAGTACAACAAAAACCTCATCTATAAACATTAACATGAGTGTATTCAATTAGAATTTTAAAAATATTTATAGATTTTTTTTAAGTCAATAACTTTTACAAAGTTTATAGATTTTTAATTACTTTTGCAGTGTTTATAAATTTGCCATTTAGTTTTATAGAATTTATGAAATCTTACAAGAAAGTGAAAGACTTTTATAAGAATTATATATATATATATATTATAGGTTTTATAAATTTCAATTGAATATTACGTTATTTTTATAATTTTTTTTAAATCTTTAAAAATCATAATTGTATATCACCTTATTTTTATATACTTTTTTTAAGTTTTTAAAAATCCTAATTGAATATCTCATAACTTTTATATAATCTTTATAAATTCTAATTAATAACACTTGATTTTTTAAATCTATTAAAATATTTTAAAATTCTATTTGAATACATGATTGCTGGCCTTACTACAAGTTTGGTGGAATTTGTAGCCGAATATCCTACTTTAACCCATCAATGACAGCACCTGGGCCATTGCTCATCTAATCACCTTCGAACTGTTTCACTTATGATTCCGTTATACTTTTGTTGGGCCTTAACTTGTTTGAGATTCTGAAAATTGGAAATTTTTTAAAAAAATGTCAAAAAACTTCTAAAATATTACAACAATACCCTCATTTAAAAGTTTTTTTAAATTTACCAAAAAGCATATAAAAATATTACAAAATACCTAAATTCAAAAAGTTATCTTAAAGTATACAAAAAAGTGCATATTCACTATATCTCAGTATATTTGAGATATACATTAGTTCAGTATCATTAGAAATACTTTAAATATACCTCAGTTTGATATGTCCATTGAATACATTTGGTATATCTTAAAAATTTCTTTGGAATTACTTGGGTATACATTGAGAATTCATTGAGAATATCTCGGATATACCTTGAAAATATTTTGGATATTATCTTTGGAATTTATTGAGAATTTTTTGGGACTACACCTCGGATATACCTTGAGAATACATTGGATATATTTTAGGTGTATATTGGGAATACCTTGAAAAGTCTGTGGGAGTACCTTGGAAATTATGTGTGAATATCTTTGAAATACCTTAGAAATTTTTTGAGAATACCTTTTGAATATATTAAATATATTTTGTGTTCAATTGTCCAAATTTAAAAAAAAAAGAAAAAGAAAAAGAATAATAAATTAAATAAGTTCTTACAAAATAAAATAAATATAAGTTAGAGAAATGATGGTTTAAATTAGTAATTTTGCAGTGATAAAATCACTTCAAGAGACAATTAAATAAAATAAATATGTTTTAGGCGAGGAATAATTGATAAGAAAGATTAACTATAAGTGAGCAAATAGTATGAAATCAAATCAAAAGTAAAATTCTTTTTGAACAGTTCAACCATTGCCGCCACACTTGTTTTCGTCTTAGGCCTCACCATTGATCATGTAATTTACCAATATTATCAATATTAGTAGAAACTTACTTATTGAAATATAAACTTTATATTTTCAATGCTTCGAAACACCACTTACTAGAATCTGGATGAATTCCACAAGACGAACACTTTTGTTTCTTTCGTAGATGAATTTGGAATGAAGAGAAGTTAAAGGAAAAATTCTTACGTTCTTCTTTTTTTGTAACTCGTGGGAAGTGAGAAGTTTATTTCTAATTAATTTTTCTATTTATATCTTTAAACTTTGGGCTGGGTTAAGCCCACATAGGCAGCCCAGACTCATAGCCTAACATCTCTCACTTGCCTATAGTGGATTTGACTCATTCCAAAAATATTTCAATATTTTAGTCTTAAAAAAAGATCATTCATACATGTATTGTGCGACTTAAAGCACATAAATAGCGGGAGTTCCAATATACAAACCTAACCATAAGTCATATAGAAGACATCAATCTAGAGATGTATTTATTCATTACAATATACTTATTTACCTCAAATATCTTTTTTAATACACATAATCGAGTATTATTCAATCCATTTAGAACCCATACTCAGATCTCCTTTTCAATTACTTTGTTCTCTAAATTATTTCAAACTTTATCAAGCGAAATAATTCTGGCCGATGAATACAAGTAGCAAGTGTATAAGCAAAAATACTTTTTCTTTCGCCCTCATATTAATTGGATCAGAATTAATTCACTTTTCTAGGAGTGTTCGCCCTCATATCAATTGGATCAGAATTAATTCGCTTTTCTAGGAGTGTTCTATTTAGTTGAATCATCTCATGACTATAGAATATCTCCTAAGATAACCAACATTAATTCATCAGTTCATAATATAGTCAAAAGTCACAAAAAGGTAATTTAAAAATGAAACTCGTTTTTAGGATTTATATGATTCACATAGCGAAAAAGGAAAAATTCATTCTATCGTTTCCTAATAGGCCATTTAGCAAATGTAGTATGATATGCATGTTATGGTAAAGCAATTCTTTTTGTTTTAAATAGTGTATGTCTCGCTCTTTATTACAAAACAAATAACACCATATGAATCTTAGTCTTGTCACTTTATAAGCACCAAACCTGAAACTTTTATTTACATGTTTAACAATATTAAATTACAAGTTTTACACTCAACTTCCTCCTAATGGACACATGAATGGTGGGAAAGTCATTCATGTTGATTATTATATATGAAGAATCTCATCTTGATCCTTATCAAGGCGATATTTTGAATAATATGATTAAAATTGCTCTCACTGCGCCTTAGTCATCCAAACTATTCGGTCTCATCTCTACTCGCTCAACATCGCTAGAGGTAATTACTCATATGAAATAGTCAATCCAAGTCCATTAACATACTTGATCGAATTGTGCTAACAGACATATACAATGTATTCATATGCTTTAAAAAAAAATTCGCAAACAACCAATTAAATAAATATGCCCCTCGATTTCATTATATACAAAACAAGTTTCACATTCTGCCTAAGCCAAGGGTCTAACAAATGCATCTCTAACTATTGATTTGGTAAAAGGATCTGCTACCATTTTACTCATTGAAATGTGTTTTAGAACTTTTTCTTTTTTTGTGATCATGTTTCTAACGTAGTGATATCTAATATGGATATGTTTGGTCTTTTCATGATATTTCGAATCCTTAGCATAGGCTAATGTAGCTATACTATCACAATATATTGTGACAGGTGATGTGTTCATATTTGTTATAGTTTTATAATTGCTTTTAGTTGTTTAGTTTTCTTGTTTTTATGTGATTTATAGATAAATTTGATATCTAATTGTGTTTTTCATGATTTTAGGTTTTAGGTGGAGGAAAGAAGCATGAATGATGTGCTTTGATGTTGATTTGAGTTATGGAGGTGTTTTGGGTGACAATGGAGTCCATTGGAGGTGTTGAGAAAACAAGGAAAATTCATGTGTGAAGAAAAGTTCATCGCGACGTCGTGACGACCATCGCGTGGTGGTGACAGGATGAAGGCTGTGTGCAGTCTGTCACGAGCTCGCGACGCCCATCGCGTGTACGCGACGACTTGACAGTGCAGAACACGTGGATAGCTATCAATTCCGATTTTTATCAACTCCTTTAGGGTTTTTTCACTCCTATAAAAGGAAAATAACATATCTAAGAAGGGAGGCAGAGTGGAGAACGAGAGTTTGAGTCATTTAATCCATCTTTTTCTTGGAGATTTGTGAGAGACGAATTCTAGGGTTTTAAATCTCTTCATCTTTTCCTTCAAATTTCTGCACACACAAGAGACTTTTTGGTGGGCAATTTCATTCTTCAGCAGATCAGTTGTTAGAGGAAGGAATTACTTTTGCTTTTGAGGATTATTTTGACTTGGGATTGAAGGATTGGAGACCACCAACCTCCAATTTCCAGATTTGAAGATTTAAGGGAGCATCACAATTTTTCTCTTCTTC